>JAHWFP010254669.1:14272-38056 GCA_023313725.1 Lithobius niger
GGGGGGGGGGGAGTGGGTTACGGTGGGCGTTGTACATGTGACGGAGACTGTGGTTAGGGATGAATGGGAAGGATGGATGTCGTCTTTAATTACCCCAGTTGTTGTAGGGGGGGATTTTATGCACACCACTGGTTGTGGGGAAGCACTAATTGTAGTACTAGGGGTCGCACCTTGGCTGGCAGTTTGGATTGGCTGGGCTTGACTATGATTCAGGATGGGTCACCGACATTCATCCGAAGGTATAGGGGAACAATTCAGAAGTCGGTGCTTGACTTATTTTTCTGCACTAGTAGTCTGGCCACGAAGGTTGGGTTTGAGGTTTCAACTGATTTGCGGGGGAGCTATCACTTTCCTGTTGCGCTTTCTTGGGGTACAGGGGGAAGGAGAGTTCTTGACAGCCTCACTCGGCCAGCCTGTCCTGTGATTGACTCTGGTGATTCTTCGCCCTGGGTGAGGAAGTGGGTTAGAGGGAGGCATAGAGGGGGAGGAGGGGGTTTGGGTAGGGTGTCTGGCAGACGAAACGCTGTCTGGTGGACGCATGCCTGCGTCCTGGCAGTTAGGGACAGGCGTCGGGCGTGGCAAAGGTTTCAGCGGTGTCACAGTGATGTCAGGTGGTTTGAATTTGTGGGTATCGCACAGGAAACGAGGTTCATCCTCCGTAAGGAGAAAGCTCGGTTTGGGGCCAGGCTCTGTGCTAGGGTTTCTGAGGGCCTGCCAATTTCTAAGGTCTGGGCAATGGTGAGACCACAGGATGCCCGCCCAGCTTTGGCCTGGGTGTTTGGTGGGGGTGATGTCCTGCGCGGTCCTAGAATGGCCGAGGCCTTTAATGAGAACTTCACCACTGTGTTTGACTCCCCCAAGGGGCTTCCCCCACCGGGTGGATGTGCCACGGGCAGGATAGATGGTACGGGCTCTGCACTTACTAGAGTGGAGCTCTCTGCTGCACTAGCAGCTTGCCGGGTCGGCAGGGCAACGGGCATAGACGGGATTTCGTCTGAGGATCTCCGGGCACTGGGGGATGAGGGCAGCAGTGAGTTGCTTGGGTACTTCCAGAGCCGGTTCGATGGGGGACCACTCCCACGTCATGGTTGTTTTCGATCCTGACCCCGGTGCTGGGCAGGGGTAAGGTCCGGTCGGCTGTTACCAGCTATCGTCCGATCGCCCTTCTGTCCTGCGTTCGTAAAGTGTATGAGAGGATGCTGGTGAACAGGTTAGTGTGGGAGGTGGAGGGTTCTGGGCGCTTGTACAACGCCCAGTTTGGTTTTCGCAAGCATCGGGGTGCGGAAGATGCTATGTTGTTCCTGGAGTCTGGGATACGCGAAGCATGGCTGAATGATTGCTTTGCCGTGGTCGTGTTTCTATACATCAGGGCGGCATATGATATGGTGGATGTGCTGTGGGTGGGGCATGAGCTTTCTGTGTTGGGGGTCAGTGGTAAGTTGTTGGCAGCGGTCCTCGCGCTGCTTGGGCAATGGGCTTTTGCTACAAGGGTAGGGTCCTATTGGTCGGGGGTGAGACACACTGATCGGGGGCTGCCACAGGGCAGCTGCCTCAGCCCTGTCCTCTTTGCCATTGTTATTAATTCTGTCCTCGTGGAGCTGAGTCTGGATATTAACGTGGTGGCGTACGCCGATGATGTAGCGGTCTGGTTGACTGGCAAGAATCTGCCAATGGTTCTAGCAGCCCTGGAGGCTGCCATTGATCGGGGTTCTAAGGCTCTTGCTGCCAGGGGTTTGCAATTGGCTGGAGCCAAGACCGAACTTATGGTTTTCAGGCGGGGGCAGGCTGTTGAGGCAGCTCTTCGGGTAAATGGGGCTCTGGTCCGATCCTCCGAGAGGGTCCGGTACCTGGGTTTTTGGCTGGATCCACGCCTGACGTGGGTGCATGACATAGCTGCTGTTCGTAGGAATGTGGCGACTAGGCTGAGTGTGCTCAAGTCACTTGCTGGTAACAGGTCTGTTGCGAAGCGCAGCACGCTTGTTAACCTCTATAGAGTGTATTTACGGTCTTGTGTGGACTTTCATGCTCCACTACTGGTGTCATCGCGACAGGCCATGGAAGGGTTGCAGGTGGCGTTGAACGATGGTCTCCGTGTGGCCACGGGCTGCCTGCCTTCGACGCCGGTTTATGCTCTCCATATTGAGGCGGGAGAGACGCCAATTTTGTTCCGTGCTAAGGAATTGCTGGTGCGACTTTGTCAGCGTGCTATTGCAAGGGGCCAGTTGGACTCCCTTGGCCATATCATTGTAGACTGATATGGCTGTTGTCACAGGGGGCCAGGGAGTTGCTCGGTGCCCCAGGGATGGGTGCTTCCCTTGTGAGGCAAGTGGGCTTAGGTGCCCTTTCCTCGCCGATGTTTGTTCATCCTCCGGCTCCGTGGGTGTGGTGTGGCACTGCGGCGTTGGCTGTGTTGGACCCAAGGGTCCCGGTTCGCCTGCCGGGCTCGTGCGCCCAAGTTTTCTGTGATGTGTCTTTTCTGCCTCCAGGGAGCGGGGCTGTGGGTGTGTGTATCCCTGTGCTACGGCTGGAGTACGGGTTTACGCTGCGCGTTCCCCCATCTGCCTTTGTGGGGGAATTAGTAGCGATTTCGCTGGCCATTGATATTGGGATGGACCAGCATTTTCCGGAGTTTTGTGTGTGGACGGACTCGCTAGCGGGACTAGGATTCTTGGCGAGTTGTTTCCGCTTGGTGCAATGCTCACACCCGATTGCGCTGGAGGTAGGGTGGAAAGTGTGTAATTTGTTGGCACAGGGGTGTGCGTGTGTCTAGTGGTTGGGTGAAGGGTCACTCAGGGGTGTTTGGCAACGAGTTGGCTGACAGTTTGGCCCGCCAGGGATCCTGTGGAGAGTCTAATGAGCTGTCGTATGTTGTGGGCCCTCGGGATTTGCGTCCAGCGGTTGCTAGGGTTATTCGAGACGAGTGGGAAGCTGCCTGGGCTGGCAGCACGACGGGGAGACATCTCTTCTCTGTTCATCCCTCTACGTCTGCTCCGCGTTGCCTGAACGCTCTCTCACGTCGAGATGCGGGTATGGTGTCATGCCTTCGTACTGGTCATGCTCTTCTCCGGGCTCACCTCGCCCACCTTGGTTGGGTCCGGACACCTATGTGTGAGTGTGGTGGTGGACCGGAAACTGTCCGGCACTTTTTTTTAGACTGTCCGCGCTGGGCGTTCCAGCGTCGTTTTGTGGTCGACGGGGAAGGGGACCCTTTGCAAGGAGTTCTGGGGGTTGCACCGCATGGCCCCGGAGGTAGGGGGTCCCTGGGCCGGGTATTAGGGTTCTGCCGGGCAACGGGACGGTTTGTGTTGTAATTCTATTACTCACGCTTGGGTCTGTCCCCCCCTCGTGTTCTCATGGGTACCTAGAGTTAGCCGGCTTCTTGGGTTTCTTGGAGTCAGCCAGTCTGTTTGGTTGTATTAGTCTGTAAGTAGTTTTTAGTTTGTTAGTTTATGAGCGAATGGCTTGGAGGCCTTATCGGCTCAATAAAATATCAATCAATCAACATCAATCAACGCCAGCATTGTGTGTATCAGATTAGAGCCCAACCTGTAGACAGGGGTGATCCTACAACACATTATGATATTCCAGACTACAAACCTGACCTCGGTATCCCATGTTAAAGCCGACATTTCGATGCTTAATATCTCTGCTGTATTGCAATATTTTCCACTCAAACGTAGGGACCATTCATTATTTATCAACAGGAGTGGGGTGGCGGATTGTCGTCATCAATATAAATAAACTTTATGACCCACTCCCCCTTTGGTGTTAGTGAATATTTTGCCCCCCCCCCCACCAAAAAAATTGTATTAAAATTTTCATTTTCATGAAATGAGTACGACACGTACTACTAGGCCTACTTTAATACCTTGTGGAATGTGCTAAATAAATTTATTACATTAACATTCTATAACTTGCCATGCACTTACTCTTCTCGCAGTTTTTTCTGACCCAACCAACCCCCTCCTGATAACACCTTCAAATATTTTTTTTAGCTTCCCCTCCCTCATCATATATACATTTTCATGATTCCCCTCATTCCCCCCCCCCCCACCCCCCGGTTTATAAATAATGAACGGTCCCTTAGTATATAAGCTTTGTTGGACTTGGTGAACATGTGTCCGAACTTTTAATGGTTTCCGACTTGTCAACTCGTAACTGATAAAGATACAACACATTAAAACAAGCTAATATTAACTGAACAAAAAACGGCTTTGCCGGAAAAAAAATATATTAGAGCTCGTCTCCCCATACTCACAGCTGTAAAGGTACACGAATAAAAACGCATTAGAATGCAACTCGAATGCAACAAACTATAATTTGAACGCCAATTACAGGGAACAAGGACTGTTTTTACTCAGTGGTTATGTCAGAAAGTGAATGCTGTTTGTGTTTGAAATATTTAATGCGTGTGTGTATATTGTGCACTTCATTTGCATGTTATTCAGGTTTTTAAAAAAAATATTTGTCTGTGTTTGTTGTTTTACATTTTAAGTGTGTTTCCTGTGAGTGGCTACATGTGTATTTCGTATGGATTTATAATTTGTGAAACAAGCCTACTCCTAATTAAGGCAGTTTTTGCCTGTATTTGTGTATGTGTTTGTACATGTTTTAGATTTTCGTTCTGTTTCATGTGCATGCTGTGTATGTTGTATTTTGTGTGTGTATTTTATTTGTGTGACGTTTGTTTGATTACTGATGTGCATGAATGCTTGTGGGTGAAGGCTGGCAGTCACAATACTTGTTCCCTGGAATTGGAGTTCAAATTATAGTTCGTTGCGTTCGAGTGGACTCTAATCCGTTTTTATTCGTGCACCTTTACAGCTGTGAGAATAGGGAGACGAGATCTAATGCTTTTTTTCTAAACGGCGAAGCCGTTTTTTGTTCAGTTAATTTGTTGGCTTTTGCGCTTCAGTTTTATTGTAAATGCACGGTCTGGTCTATCACGTGTACGGTATGTCCACTGTCCAGCCAGTTTTGTTTGCGAAAAAACGAAAATTAGAAATGCGTATTTCTGTTCAGGTTCCGCCCAAGCTTTGTCCCATGTTTGTTAGTTGATGGCAACACACTAGCGTATGTCTAGAGTTACGCTGTCAGCTCGATGGGTAGTGATTCTGCATTGTTGCAAGCAGATGCAGCATTATGGCAAACAATCGACTGGCTTCCCGAAGCCCGCATTGAAGAAGTAAATAAATAAGTCATTCAATCATGTCGGCCGCCCAATTATAGACTTCTCACCCTGTGGTTTAAAACTGAAAGATTTAAGCGAAAACAAAGACAATTTCATTTTGGTTCTCGACAACCTATCTGTGGCCGACAATGCTGCACCTTGTTCGAGTGAGCTACAATCCGATCTTGTGCACCTCGCCTATTGTTGCCCCATCGTTACAGCATTGCATTCTGGGGCCTCGCCGCCGCCACCGCCTCCGCCTGTCCAGTTTTTTAAAATTCTCGTGCGCAAACGAACTCTAATAAGCACTGCCTGCTGGCCGTGCTAATAACCAGTATGGTACGCCATATTAGTAGGAATTAGTAAACAAAAACAAATTCGTTTGATACTTAAGATAAGGTTTAACTGATCCGTGGCAAAACAGCAAAGGAACACAAATAAACATTCCTGTAAGGTTTCAGATACTGCAGTGTTGCTGTAATGTTAATCCACGTGAAACCGTACTGCTGTATCCAACCATTATACCGTTGCCGACGTGATCTCTTGTGTACAATCTAGTTAGGCAATGATTATACACGTAAATACAATTAAAGGGATATACCTCCCAGCGCCATTTTTCTCGATCCACTACACCAAGTACGGCCCCAAAGGTCTATTTACTTACCGTTAGTCTTTCCCTTGCTAAAAAACCGTTTTAAAATGTGGCGTCTAGGAGATTTTCTGTTGAATATTACTAAGTTTATTTACGTTCGTCCCGAACATAAATGATGCAACGCGCGCATGCAATAACTATGACGTTTCATCTCTGTGTGTGCATGTACTAATTTTCTAATAATTACGATGATATCAAAAATCTAAAAAAATTATGCGGTAAAAATTAAAATTAATTATTCTAGTAGATCGCCGAAGCAAAATTATAAGACACTAGTCTAGAAAATTATAAATTGTGATTTTAAAAAACGAGAATCATTCAGGTTTTTGCTGACACAATCAATGGGTTCTTGCTGGCTGGACTATTAGGCGCAATGCCAATTGAGACAGTAGCTATGTTATTCACTGCGAGGAACAAAGCTACCGTCTCAGTTGATTTAGCTGTGGTTAATACGCGGATGTGATCGTCGCGTGGGTGTTGTGAGGCAGGCGGAAGGTTATAAGGCAGGCGGTATGTTGCTTTAAAGCCAGAGTCAAAATTTCAAACCTCTTCATAATAATAATAACAATAATAATAATAATGTAAGGCTACACATTCAACTACTTTGCTTGCTAAATATTTCAGTGTTCTACAGTCACGTCATCTACTTTCCGTTCATTACCCTACTGATGACACATGTATCGTTTTTCAAAATTTTCCACCATTTTTCCACGCTTGGAATTTCATTATTTCCAGGTAGAGTTGTGTTACGCTCACTAAGACGAATAGTTTTTAAACATTCCAGCGATGTTGTTTAGCCAAGTAGAATGCATCAATAATTAGTTCATCATTTAGTTAAAAAAAACATTTCACTACACCGTGGACTAAACACTACAGCAACACTGCACCTTACAGGAAAGTCAGTATTTGCGTTTCTTTGCTATACGCTTACTCTATTACCGGATGTTGCCCAATGAACTGTTTCAGTATGTTGCGCTCGAATGGAATGAAATTAGCTGCACACCGCTTGCGATCTATGGATGCCTTGCAAATCTTGAAGTGTGCATCTTGCACGTATCGTTCGGTACTCTCTTAGGTAATACATCGTTTAACGTTTTGTTAATTGATAAAAAACCGTAAGGCTTTTTCCAACACGTTCTACACAACATTTTAAAGTCAGAGAATTCCATATCGGGATCAACGTGATATTCGTAAACATGTTTCAATTAACTCATCCACGGGTAAAAGGATTAATAAATTTGCATTGTCTCTGACCACTTGTTTAGGAATTCTCGTGTAGGATTGACTGCAATAAAAAACATTGGCGTTTGAATGACATTCTTGAGCAAAGTAACGTTCGATGTTTTTTGTTTGTCCAAAAGGCAATCGTCAAAAAGAATTAGGTTTCGAAATTTTGGGTCCAGTTCTTCAGGCGGAATTAAATCTATTTGAGAATCGTAAAAAAATGCTACATTCTGTCCTAGTTTTTCCTCAATTTCGGCAAAGCTTTTTACTTTGATTGACAAAGTTTTACTGTAAATAAGTAACCGGTCGTAATCGAGCCACCTTTCGTTACAGATAAAATTAAACAGCAAGTTAGTTTTTCCACAACTCGCGGGCCCTATAAATAAACATCTGATATTCGAAGGTAGGAATGGATGATTTTTAGGTTCTTTCTTAGGTGCAAAAAAGTCATAGTTTTTAATTTCCGTCGCGTTTTTTTTTATTACGTACTTTTTTTTTTAACATTTCCGGAGTTACCAAACCCATAAAGTCTTCGTCTGTAAATTTCTCGGAAGTATCAGAATGAGCTACTCCAAAATCTACGTTGCACCATAATTTCACGTTGCTGGGAGACTCGTCGGTAACATACACCGCGGTAATTTTCCCTGTTACTTCGGTCAGATTTAAAGCGTTGAAAGATGGCAAGTTAAACTACGGTTTGTGAATAACACTTTTATTAAGTTTCCCTTTAGTATTGTGAATATTCTTGTACACCCAAGTTCTAAGACAGAGTGGGTTGTCTCCGTTATCCTCGTTTGCCTTTTCGCAAGAGGAATAACATGGAGAAGCCGTATGCATAGAATTGGGATAATTGAACATAGTCAAAGACACTGGTTTTATATCGTCAATATCTATATCTAGTTTTGTACAGAAGTACCGTTTAAGATTTTTCAACAGTTTTTGTGTTTCCCCTAAGGAACTCACGCGATAAACGCAAGGCTCGTCATCCTCGAAACCAATTAGAGCTTTTGTGTTTACCATAAGACGTTGACATTGTTCTAAAAGATTCCAATATTTGTCCTTGTATTGTTCCAACAAAATCAAGGGCTCGTAGTGCATTTCATCCGACTTAAAATCCCGCTTGAAAGTTAAGAAGCATCTGTTGAAAGCATCGCGCACTAGATCAAATCCTCCTAATTCCAACTGAAAGGCCTCACCTCGAGTTCGGTATCGTCTGTCACCTCCGTCTTGTCTTTCAAATCGTAAATCATGTAGGACAAGGCCCAGTCGATTCTGGTATCCTCTATTATAGGTACAAGTAGAGATCTGACGTTGTTGACAACGAAGTTGAAATTTGCAGGTATTTGAAAAATTATTTCTTTCTTCAACATAAGTTTGAGTTTGGGAAAAGACAATTTACGTCTCTTTTTTGAAGACTCTCCAATTTCCAACGCACGTTGTTTTACAGCCCCACCACACCTGTGCCGTTTATACGCGAGATGATTAGAGTAAGTCACACTGCACGATTTGCATCTCACGTTACATTTTCCTTTATGACGCCTTTCGTGTCTCCGTTTATACTTATTGTTCCTGAACGTCTTTTCGCAGTATTGACACAAGAAAATCTCATTGTCAGACATCTCTCGCTTTTTTTCTGCATCAATCATCTTTGGTCCTTTTTTTTTATCTACCGAAACCGTCTCTTCGTTCGTCAGAAGAGATGAATGTGAAATCCTGGTATGAACCGTAGCTTTTGCTAAATCGGGAAAATACTTCCGACAAGCTTTGCAGGAATACGCACATTCAAACTTAATTTTTCAAGCAAGGTCATTTTTCCATCGCATTGGTCGTTGTGCTCCAAAACTTAATCGTAGGAAGAAACGAGTCCTCCGCAATCGAGACAAGTAAAGTTTAAAACGCAAGGCTTCTGCAAATGACTTTCCACCTCTTCTCGCGATAAAAACTCAACCTTGCATTTCTCGCACTGGAACCTCGAGACCACCTTGTACTTGGCAGCCACGGTTGATATGAAGATCGAGGGAATTATCCGCGCCTTTTATATCCACCGCTCCTATCAAATGGTCCACGCGCTAGAAAGTCACACCCCTCATCCGTAAAAAAAAAAAAAATACGCGTAACTTGTAAAAAAAAAAACAACCCGCAAAAAAAATATTCAAATAGCACGGATTTTCCTGATCAGTAACCCTGCGAGTTACACACATGACACTTTTTTTAAATGCAAAAAATTAGGAGAGGGCATGCAGGGGGGACCGGGGGGTTGCTCAAAAGGGCCTGCTTTCTACCAAATCTTATACTACTGATAACTGGAAGGCTTCCAGCTATGAAATTGGACGAATGGGTGCAGTACAATACGAACTGCGTACCCTTTATGGTTTGGAGCCTGGGGGCGTAACGGGGATGACGTGGGAGGGTGCGAAAATATTGTTGTAACGATTGTTAGTATTGTCGGCATTGTCTCTCATTTGACGGCCTAAGTTCGGCAATAACAACGTGTATACTGACATGCTTGCCTAGACACACACTAGTGGATCACGATAAGGAGGTTGCCAAAGAAATTGTATTCACGTCCAATTCACGAAAAAAAAAAAAAACTGTAAAAACAAAGCAAAGTAAACAAAGCCAAAAACTGGTAAAAGGCCACCAAGTTGAGAGCGGTTCGGCCCTTCAAAGAAGTGATATCAACACATGAAAACTAACTAAATAAAACAAATTACAACAAAATTAAAACCAAACCTAAAAACCTATAAAGACGTAACTAAGTTGAGAATGGTTCGGCCTCTAGGCAGAAGGTAGTAGCAAATTGTTGAAAACCAATTTCTTGTTGACGTGGCACTTTATTACACATCTGCACGGTAGTGGAGTTGAGTCTAATTCACAATTAAAAAAAAAAGGAATGATATCATATCAAAAACCAAAATTGGTAAAAGGTAAAATTGGTAAAATTGGCCAAGTTCGGAATGGTTCGGCCCGTCAAAGGAGTGATATCAACACACTTAAACATTCGCCAACTTAATTGCATCGAATAATACTTTGGACGTTAAATTATATGTATATTCAACTTCTGTGTGGTTTTCTTACGCTTCATGTTGGCAACTTTTGGTAGCTGGGCTGGGCCTTGTTTTGAATTTACCCTCCTAACCAGATGAAAAGATTTAAACTGTGGTTGTGTAATCAGTATTAATAGCCCTAGAGCTTTTGTGGATAATACGGCTACTGTTTTCGCGCGAAGCCTGTAACCTGACATTAAAACTAACGAATGCTAATTATTTTGCAATTATATCCCGAGTGCGTAGCGCGAGGTGTATAATTTCAAATTAATTAGCATAAGTTAGTTTTAGTCTGGTTACAGGCTGAGTGCGAAAACATTTTTAGCCGTATTATCCACAAAAGCTTGAGGGCTGTTTTACTGGAGTATATCCCAATTCAAAATAAATAATAACAAAAGGACTAAACATTCTTTGCGTTATTAATAGTATTTATAACGTAATGCTACGTTTTATTAGCTAACCAGTTTATCACTTTATAAAATTATTTGTCTCCAACGAGAAGTTACAGCTAGGACGATATATGGTAAACTGCGTTTACCGGACTAGCAGATTCACGACTGAAGGCGCAGCCAGCATCGATACGTCCGCTTTGAGAATATGGGATGGCAGCCGCAATGATGATTAACATGGGGGTACACAATGTTCGAGAAGCACAAGTCCGACGAGTAGGGGAAAATACGCATGGCTACAGTTACACTGTGATACTCTTTGCAAATTTATCCTAGCACAGGAAAAAGGTTTGCACTAAGTTTCCAATAGCTGTTTCGATTTTAGAAATTGATTTTTGCATCATTTTTAAGATATACAGTGTTTTCACATTTTTGGTAACCTGCTCAATACGTTTAACATGAATCGCGCAATTAAGATAGAATGATGACTTGTGGGATGTGTATTCTAGAACGATATATGAGAGAGAGACAGAGAGAGCGAGAGAATATGGTAATCCTACAATATATTTATTTATTTAATTTAATTACAAAGTTATTGTAACCCCCTACAAATAGCATAACAGCAATTTCAAATTAAAATAATTATTTCACGAATCTCATTCAGACAATAGCAGAGACGATACAGGCGCGAAAGGGGTACATTAAGAGGCGCCGCCATATTCTTCTTGCCTGAATGACATTCACAAAATTGTTGTTTTAATCTGAAATTGCTGTTACGCTTTTTATAGGGGGTTACAATAATTTTGTAAATAAAATAAATAAATAAATATATTGTAGGATTAGCCTTTGGCGAATCTCATCAGATCTCATTCAGACGAGAACCGGAAGTTGGCTGGCGCCATGTTGCGTTGTTGACGTCGGCCAAGCGTTGGCTGGAAGGCAGATTGCAAAGGTTTGTAATGCATTGTTTCTAGTACAGTTGCCACCCGATGCTGCGTCGGCGACTTCCTCCCTTTAAACCAAGGCCCGCTGAGATAGTAGCTGTGATCCACTCCAGGCCTGTCAGCTTTGTTTTAGTTAGCGAAAGACACGCGAGGAGCCGTCCAGTACCGTACGGCCTGAGAACCGAAGGGAATTGGTATCTGAACGAATTGTATGCAGGAGGAGCCCGTTGTAGGCGCTACATCTCGCTATGCTTCGTTTGATAATTAGTCACATGGATATTCATCCTCTCTGTTTAAAGCCTAACGGGTAGCGAAGTAAAATACGAAATTCAATAACGCATAGGTAGTATACATTAATAATTGGTGTGTGGAAATGATAGTAAAAAAGAAATACTATTTATTCTCTTTGGCTGGGTCTTTTATTCAAACTGGCTAACTTGTATCATTTTTGGCGCACGGAATTGAAGGAAGGATTCTTTCCAGCAGAGAAAGCCCGAAGTTCGTTCCAAACGCAGGGCCGTAGCAAAGGGTACTTGGTTTGGGTAGGGGGGGGGGGGGGGGAATGACTCTCATTTTGCCAACTCATCTTATGATTTTGCCAACTGGTTTAAAAAATGCCGGTAGTGCTGCAAGTAAAGTACTTTTGAGGGGGTCCGCTAAGCACAGCTAGGGAGTCTGGGGGAGAGCTGTAAGCTCCCCCAGCGGGGTCCGGAGCCCCGGAAGCTAAAGCATTTTACGCTATTTTAGTGCCTGTTTCTAGCCTCCAGTGAACACTGAAGCAACAAATTGTCAAGCAAATTTTGGTGATTTTTTTAATTCATTTTTTAGGATGGTAGGTTTCGTAAAAATTTTATTGTGACTAAATCATGTTTTTTTTTAGATATTTTTTTTTCAAATTAAATTAAACCGAGTTAAGTGTATAATTATATAAATAGGCCAGCTGGCCATTGACGATTTGAGGGTTGACTTAATTGTATGTTTTGGACTTTTAGGCTATAATGAATGACGACGACTCCTGTGTGCAATCATAGGCAGCAGGTCAGGGACAGAAAATTTTTTTAAATGTACTATCGAAAGGTGAAAAGTAATGAAATCTTTTTCTCAGTTGTATCCCAAACAACTATAGGCATAGAGGTATCATTGTAAAAAAAAAATCTTTCACATTTTAAAACAAAAACATGGTCCAGTTTTTAAATAATGAGCGTCGAAAGACGAAAGAATTAAATGGCGAAACTTTTTACCTCAGTTTTGTCCAAAACAACCTGTGGTATTATTGGAGAAGAGCTTCCACATTTGAAATCAACATGCTTCAATTTAATTTTTTTCCATTGATTCAGGGGATCTTGGGGACCGGTCATTATTTATGGACGTGGGGGTGGGGTGGGAAATGAAAATGTGACCACTAAATTTTCGATGACTCCCCCTTCAAGACCTGAAAAAAACCTTGATTTCCCCACCCTAAGGTCCAAAAATGATGTGACCACATCCTAACATAATCGGCACCTAAAATGCAGAAGACACCAAGAAACCAGGTGCCAAGGCTTTTCTATAAAGTTTTTTGTAAAAACTGTACTTCCAGTAATAATATTATTAGTTTCAAAACCTTGTAAACAGCATGAAGCTGAGCCGTTTTTGGAAGTTTTGACTGCTAAAAGTGCCATTTTTGTGGTCCAAAAATGACTTTTATTTCGAGTTGGTCAGTGTGTTTTTGACCTCCCACTTTTGACGGGACGTGAAAAATGTATGACCTTCCCCATGAAAGGGTCCAAAAACTTCATGACCCCTCCCTTCCTCCGACCTCCCCGGCGATAAATAATTACCGGTCCCGTGGGGTAATTTTTGCCTTCATTTCGTGGGCTTTGGGTCACTTTTGTCCTTTAATATGGGATCTTATGAACTCTTATCATCAAATTTTGGACCTTCGAAATTAACAAGTTTAAAATTTTTAACAATTTTCATTTGAAAAATGTAGTTGTTTCTACATTAATACAAATTCAAATTTAGTGGATAGGTTAACAGAAAAAGGACAACAGAAAATCAAACAGCTAATTCAATTTTTTCAACTCGTTTTTTGATTTTGCCGACTGTACCCGAATTTCATGAAGACCGGCTTTAGTTCACGTTACTGTTTTAACTAAAACCAAGGCACTGATGGACTAGCAGACGAACTAGTAAATCAAATAGGCAACTCTGCTTTAATTTTTTATATTTATTTGACATCACAACTTCAGACGGCAATAACTTGGCAGAAGTCCTTAGGCAGAGTTTGTTTTATGTAGAGTTTGTTGATATTTCTGCTTTGCCTAAGAAACGTTTAAATCCTGGCAGTGATGTTGTGTTTTAGTATATTAATACGCCAGTAATTTTCTACCCTCCTAAAATACCAGTTATGAGTTGCTCCACGCTAAAACCCCTTCTGAGCGGCACTGTCTAACAGAAAAAGAACTATAGGAAGTGAAATAGCCAATTCAATTTTTAGTTTTGCCAACTGTGTACGATTTTCGCGAAGTTAATTGTTATCACGACTTCAAACTCGGTGGGGATACAGTTTTGTCCAATTTTTTGCTTTTTTCTACATTATCTGTGATACTGTTTGGTGGTGACATAGCGAACAAAACGGCCAAGTCAATTTTCAATTTCGCCAACTACGCAAAGTTTTGCGGAGCTTCTTTTTCCCCCTCCTTACAGCCTAGCTATGCAGGGAAGCAACCAGAAATAATCAGGGGCAGCGTTTCACTTACTCCCAAGCTACACACAAGTGTTGCGAAAACTGATGGGAAAAAAAATATATTGTAAACTTTACTTTCAAACTGATGAAATGATGATAATAATTAACCAGTACTCGTGGAAACTAGAATTTGCAGTGAAAATTTGTCCGATTTTGCCAACTGGACAACTCGAATTTGCCAACTGTATGTGTTTCTTGGATGGTTGGGGGGAGGGGGCCCAGTCGCTTCGGCCCTGTCCAAAAGTGTTAGAAGTTAGCCTAGATAGGCAGCTGATGGGAAAGAGAGGGTTTGACTAGTTAGTTTTTCCAAAAATACAGCCAGAAAGAAAGGGGGTAAAATGCATTCAGAGTGTGCAAGCATTATGTAATAGATATCCGTGAAGTAGACCGGGTTATCCCGGGTTATCCCGACCGGGTTATCCCGAGCAATTATTTCGGGATAACCCGGTCTAATTCACGGATATGTGTTTTAATGCTAAGGTGTGACGTCGAGCCAACATGTCTAGTTATTTGAGAGTAAAAAAAAATTTATTTGAAAATTGTATTTGTGAATTATGACGTAAATTCCTGAACTCAAACTTCCGGTTTAAACTTCCTGTCTGCGAAAGTCTCCCGTACGCGAGGACGTCCCTATATCCAGTCCCAGTCACCGACATTTGTGTTTAAGGTAAAACCGTATTTTTTCTACTTTATTAGTTTAAATAAGATATAGCGTATAAAATGCGCTATTCGCTTGAGTCTCGTAGGTTTTTAAATGTTTTTATATGGTGTCAGTAGGCTAGTGTTCGTACCGTCGGAACGAAAGGTTGTCGGGGGTTCGGCTTGGACTATTCATTCGTGGGTGGGGGTGGGGAGGGGGCTAGCATCGTACGCGAGGTTGTTTATTTTTCGTGTTAGTGCGTAAAATGTCGCCAGGTTATAAATGTGCTGTTCGCTTGAGTATCGTATGTTTTTAGGTGTATTTAGGTGTGTTTACAAGTGTCGGTAGCCTAGTTTTAGTACTGTCGGAGTGAAAGGTTGAAAGATTGGACCATTCCTGCACGGGTGGGGTCCTAGCATAGTAGCCTACGCGAGGTTTTTTTTTTTTTCGTGTTAGTACGATTAATGTCTCAGGTTGCAAATGTGCTTATTTATGTTGGTTGAATTTGTTTTGTGTACGGTAGTTTTGCAAAGTATGTCACGTTGTAGAGCAGTGGTTGTGTGGAGCGCGGAAAAAGTGTTAGATTATCAAAAAAAAAAGTGTGGGTTATCGAAAAAGTGTGGGTTATCAAAATTAACCCACGGTCACGTGTGTGGGTTTTCAGATTAACCGTATATAACGGCTACACTTTTAACATTGGGATGTGTTGGCGTGACGTCACCGCCGTGCATTAAAAAAAATAATCTTGCGTTTGTCTTCAGACTGCCACTCCCTTTCATTACCTTTTTTTCTCCATTCTGGAAACGTGCCAGATACAATTTAACAGTTTTGTAGTAAAGGGATGGCAATGATGTTAGCCGCCACCCTTCCCCCCTCCCGAAACCTAAACGAACCAAAATGGAATTGGTATCTGAACGAATTGTATGCAGGAGAAGCTTGTTATTCTAAATGATCGTAAATTACTTCAGCATCCAAGGCTCCGTTATGAACCCAGCTGGGGAATTGACATCACTCCCCCAGACCCTCTAGCAAGCTTTGTTCGTTTTTTTTAAACAATAAACCCGTTAC
Source organism: Lithobius niger (assembly GCA_023313725.1). Classification (NCBI taxonomy): domain Eukaryota; kingdom Metazoa; phylum Arthropoda; class Chilopoda; order Lithobiomorpha; family Lithobiidae; genus Lithobius; species Lithobius niger. The sequence goes on from JAHWFP010254669.1 coordinate 30,135, forward strand.
CTGCTTACTAACATCACCCAAATTATCGATAACCGTAGGATTAGAGCACAAGTTAGATTTTTCTATTTTATTTTCATAAATATTTCTATGTGCATATGTTTTTCGAGAGGTAATATAAAGAATAACGATATCTTTAATAAGCAAGCAATGCCGGGTATCGGTTTAGAATTTAAAGATAAAAATTATTTAAACGTTCAAACTTTCTTTTCTTGGAGGGAAAGGGGAAGGGGGGGGGGGGGGCGTCTGTTATTTTTGTTACATCGCCCTTGGTTAATTTTGTGTAGTTTTAATGATTTTATTATGGTTTTTATAGTACTTTGCATAAATTAAGATGGTGTCGTTTCTTATTCTCACGTTTGAAGGTACTTTCAAACACACAGCATTTTGTAGCACTGGTAAGCATTTGTCGGGGAAGGATATCACTGAACTAGTGCGAATTAAAATCGTGAAATATTTCAAGATAAACAAACGCATTTGAAGAAATCCTTAACTTAATATTTTAAGCTATTATTTAAACGTAACAAACATAACATTTTATGTTAAGTCTATTATTTTAGACATTCCCCAACAATGCTTACCTGCTGGGTACAAGCATGCAGTTTAATGTATTATTTTAGATTAACGCAAACGTTCTTCCCAAAATGGAATACGGCTATCGGTCTCTCTCTTTTTTTTTTTTTTTATACTTCCCCCACCCCGCCTTCATAGAGTTCACTTGTCCGGCTTGGACAACTCCCATTGGCCTGCAGGCCGTACGGTACTCATCGGCTCCTGGTGGCATTTTTATTAACCTACGCAAAGCAACGCAATCGACTTCTACAGTAGAGGGCTTCTCCTGATACCAATTCCCTTCGGTTCTCAGGCCGTATGGTACTGGGCGGCTCCTGGTGTGTCTTTCGTTAACTAAAATAAAGCTGACGGGCCTGGAGTGGAGCACAGCTACTATCTCAGCGGGCCTTGCTTTAAACACGCTGCATCAACTATGCATAGCTGAAATCCACCGAGAGATGGTGCTGTGTGTTCCTGTCCTAATTTTTAATCGTTTGCTAATAATTACCATGGAATCGAAAAACTAAAAGACTAATACGGTAAAAATTAAAATTATTAATGCCAATAGATCGCCGAAGAAAAATTGTAATATACTAGCCTAAAAAATTATATAGTGTGATGTTAAAATACGAAAATCATAATGAACACGTCGAGTCAAATGCCACAATCATTACCTAGCAGCTGGCGTCTGTTTTTAGATTAGCTCGGTGAGTTGCACATGCGCACAAATGAAAAGGTACTCGGGTATAATCACCCCGATTATACACCTGGTATGATAGGGTGATTATACCACACTAGGTCGATTATACCCCGCTCCTCTACCTTCCACCATGATAGCAAGCGGGATATACTCACAAGGATATAACAACCTCTGGCAAGTCTTATTTCCTTTGGGAGCGAACGCAAATTACGAACGTGACGAGGGAGGGGGTGTTGCCAAAATGTGTTAGGGAGTAGGGAGCGGAGTATGACGAAGTGGTACGTAACCAACCACTAATTCCCGCTAAATAATTTTTTTACTTAATTTTTTTCTCTAAATTCGTTTAGCTAAATGATTTTTGTAACTTCTGTTTGCAACTTGGAATTTTTATTTTTTCAAATTGACTGGTCCTTACGTCCCTATACTAACCACATCTTATAAAAACTAATTCATCCAAACATTAATTACGTATTTTTAGGTGGGGGTTGGGGGGTACGCCAAGTGCTGCACTGGTGTTACAAACGGGGACGGGGAGGAGGGAGTTTACGTTGCTAAAAAAAAAAAAGGCGTATTACGTAATTTGTGAACGCTCCCTTTTTTGTCTACTTCCGTGTGGGGCTTCTTTCTGGGAAGAAAAGGTGACTCATCTACTGTAACCCCTTTAGGGCTAAGTGAAGACCCTTTAATTTATTACCTTTTTTTTTCTTTTTGTCATTCGTGGGCAAGTAAACAAACCACTTTGAAGGTCAACGCAGAAACGTGTTAACCCATTATTTTCCCCCCAAGAATGGCTTTTTTAATTTTATCACCGAAGGGGACCCGGCGCACCCACCTAAATCCGCCATTGCCTTGCACCTCCTGACAGTGATACAGTCTAGCGTCGAAAGCTTCTCTGGCATTATGAAACATTTGTGGTGTGATTTTGTGACAAACGTGTGTAATTCTTTGTCTCAGCTCCGCAAGAGTCGCAGGCATTGTGTCATACACTTTACTTTTGACATACCCTCAAAGAAAGAATTCAAGAGGAGTGAGGTCTGGCGAACGAGCTGGCCACTCCACAGTACTGCGTCGTCCTATCCATGCCCCAGGGAATTCTGCATTAAGTAATCGTCTGACTGGCAGAAAGCCCAACTGAAATTGTTGTGTTTAGCCCCAACAAAGATTTTATTTGCCCTGCCCCCGGCCCCCCCCCCCCCAAAAAAAAAATAATAAATGCGGGACCTTAATATTGCCGCGTTTCTTTTATGTGTGTCTTTCAGTTTATCCATCTGGAACATCCCGTCACGTTGTGAACATCTCTGAATCGTTTTTCTAGTGTCGTAAATGCTTCCAATGCAAAGTGCTATTTCGAACTTTGATGGGGCGCCATTTTTGATTGGAGCAACGTAGCGACGTTTTCTTTGCGCCATTATTCTCAGCTCGTTAAGGGCTTTAATATGACGTGCTACTCGACCCCCCCCCTTCCCATTTGAAATTACTGAATTGCACCCCCTGGGGCCCCCTGCGATGTCTCTTATGCCAAAAGATAGAGCCTTCAACCCAACCGCTGTTCCCAAAGGTGCAAGTTTCAATTTTCATCCGTTCAAAAGTTATTCAGCCTATCTAAGACTTTTGGAAAACCCTGTCAGTAGTCAGCTGAAATCAACGATCTTCACGCACTTTTATCACCTTGATACAGTTTGCGACTTGATTGAAATACAACTATTGCTTGCCAGGGCACAAAGACTGCCCATTGCCAACAATTTTCAAACTCTTTCGCCGCGTAGGTATTTGTCCTCAGGCTCGGACTGGCCTGGGTGGCCGGGTGGCGATCGCCACCCGGGTCCACCCGGGTCCCAAACCAGCCGGACCCTTCTTCCATGCATTATTATTTTTTTCCTCAGTTCAAGTTGTCGCTAGGCCTTCACTTACTCCGTGCTTTCTGGGAATAGAGGAAGAGAAACGCGCTTATTTCTCCATCCCTCCCATTCCCCTGCCTACTTCTGTCTCTCTTACCCTACGGCTTACTATTACTTTGAATGTTACAGAAATTACCAAATTCTAATCGGATCAAGCAGGTGACACATAGAAGGAGATGCTTCCTAATTAAAATCAATTGTTTGCCTTCTCTTGTTGTACCTTGAGTCAGGCCCATTCACAGGAGCCGTTGACAAAGGGGGCATTTTGTCCCGGGTCCTGGTACTTTTGCCCAAAATCGGGAGCCCCATCTCATCCCCGGTCCCAGAAAGTGAAAGAAAATAGGTTGGCGGAGGGTCCCCAGTGCTTAATTTCTAATTAGTAAAGTACCGGAACTGTCATTTGTTTGCTGAGGAAAGAAGGGAGGGTAATTTGCAACTCCTTGAAACCACAGCTAGGGGGTCTGGGGGAGTGCTGTACGGTGCACGCTCCCCTAGCCGGGTCCGGGGCTCGGAAGCTTTAACATTTTACCTATTTCAACACCTATTCTGGCTTCTGGAAGGTACCTTTTTTGGTTATTTTCACGCCCATACATTATGTTATTATGTTTCAGTTTTTGCTATTTCGATTTTTTTTTGGGGAACAAACTAATGTCCCCACTTGCTCCTTTCCCCGGTTGCACCATGGGTGTTGGGGTGGAGTGACTCCCCTCTCCCACCTCCCCCAATAAAAAAAATGCACGTATTAAAAAGCAGTGTTTTACCAACTGTTTTACAGAATTCAAGTTAGGATTCAAATTCACTAAAATTATGATATGATGATTTTAAGTTGGTTATAGGATGGATTGCTTTTAATTCGAAATTACGAAAATTTTCGAAAGATGAGACTTTTTGGTACAGGTGAAATGCCCTAAAAAGAAACGGAACGCCGTTCCGGCTTAAAAAAAAGAACCACTGCAGAGCGCCATCCCGGAACGTTCCGGCCCAAATTCAGCCCTCCCTGACCGAGAATTTTGTCCCGGGCCCCACCATTTCTCTCTACGGTCCTACCTTGAGTTCGAGAAGTTATCCCTTATGCCAACTCATTAGTTGTGCGATTGACGTCGTGAATGTCATGCTAAATACAAACATAAACCTGGACAGAAAAGCGTTCCGGAAACCTAAAGTTTTGTTACGCGTTGGTGGTAACAAAAAAAAAAAAACTGCAAAAGTTAAATATATTAAGCTATGTACTCTGTACGGGCAAAGTAAATCACGGTATTTGGCCTGCAGGAATTGAAATTCCTTGTCAGTAATTTTACAAAATATCACCACACATGATGTGCCAATTGATGGCTAAGTCTGACAAAACAGCTGTTACTTAATTTTGGTTTACTAAGGGTATCGATGCGGCCCATGAAATCTCCAACCATGGTAGTACAGAATAGGCCAGAATAAATCTCCGAATTGCTGAAGTATCCTGGTAATTGCTTACTCCTAATATGCCCAGGAAAATGACACAATTTTCAGTTGCCGATTAGACCAGCTACTTTAGACAGATAAGTCAAACACTACCACCGCTAAGCCACCACGACCACAAAATGCAATGCACTTTAGCCTACGTATTGTTTTTTTTTTTTTTTTATAGATAACTACATTTAGTAATAGATATCCGTGAAGTAGACCGGGTTATCCCGAAATAATTGCTCGTCTGCGAGAAACGGAACAGTCCAAAGATCGAGGGGTTGCGAAATCGCACGAGCGCGACTTCGATTTTGCTACCCCTAGATCTTTGGACTGTTCCGTTTCGAGCAGACGAGCAATTATTTCGGGATAACCCGGTCTAATTCACGGAGATGTGTTTTAATGCTAAGGTGTGACGTCGAGCCAACATGTCTAGTTATTTGAGATTAAAAAAAAATTTATTTGAAAATTTTATTTGTGAATTATGACGTAAATTCCTGAACCCAAACTTCCGGTTTAAACTTCCTGTCTGCGAAAGTCTCACGTACGCGAGGACGTCCCTATATCCAGTCCCAGTCACCGACATTTGTGTTTAAGGTAAAACCGTATTTTTTCTACTTTATTAGTTTAAATAAGATATAGCGTATAAAATGCGCTATTCGCTTGAGTATCGTAGGTTTTAAGTGTGTTTAGAAGGTGTCAGTAGGCTAGTTTTCGTACCGTCGGAACGAAAGGTTGTCGGGGGGTTCGGCTTGGACTATTCATTCGTGGGGATGGAGCTAGCATCGTACGCGAGGTTTTTTTTTTTTTTTTCGTGTTAGTGCGTAAAATGTCGCCAGGTTACAAATGTGCTGTTCGCTTGAGTATCGTATGTTTTTAGGTGTATTTAGGTGTGTTTACAAGTGTCGGTAACCTAGTTTTAGTACTGTCGGAGTGAAAGGTTGGAGGATTGGACCATTCCTGCACGGGTGGGGTCCTAGCATAGTAGCCTACGCGAGGTTTTTTTTTTTTTCGTCTTAGTACGATAAATGTCGCAGGTTGCAAATGTGCTTATTTATGTTGGTTGAATTTGTTTTGTGTACGGTAGTTTTGCAAAGTATGTCACGTGGTAGAGCAGTGGTTGTGTGGAGCGCGGAAAAAGTGTTAGATTATCAAAAAAAAAAGTGTGGGTTATCGAAAAAGTGTGGGTTATCAAAATTAACCCACGGTCACGTGTGTGGGTTTTCAGATTAACCGTATATAACGGCTACACTTTTAGCATTGCGATGTGTTGGCGTGACGTCACCGCCGTGCATTAATTCATAATAAACAGTCCATTCAAGGCTTAGTAGAATTTAGCTAGGCTAATTGCAAAGAACATTTCACTTTTTGAAATAATTTATTTTCAGCAAACTGTAATGAAATTTCGTGGAAATCTTATACTTTTCTTCATTAAACCGATATTTCAAAGACCTAGTTTTAATGGTGCCACTGTCAATACAAAAAGAAATAAATAACGAGGCGAAGCATTGTTGAATGAACGCGTTAACGAAGTTGCTGGAAAATTTTGTTTACCACCACCCATAATTTAATAGGTAAAAAAAATGTATAATGTTGAAAAAGCCAAACCTTTAGACGGATATTCTGCAATATGTCTATGTACATTTTTATTAACAACTATAACATAATAACATAATAAACATAATTTTTGTGAAACTTAATTTGTATCTTTCACGAATCCAATTTACTAGTGACAAGGATGTTTTTCCTCTGTTTTTAATAAAGGTGTTGTGTACATCGCCAGGTTTAAAAAAAGATCAAGTGAAATGAAACCTAAATTAGTTGAAAAAAGTTTTCACGTTAGATTTTCAATTTCTGTTGTTTGGAAAAATGGTACCCTGGAATGTTGACGTCACATTATCACTATTTGTGTGTGTGTGTGTGTGGGGGGGGGGGGGGGGGTTAGATGGGAAATCGGAAGGGAAGTCTTGTCATCTAATCTGTCCACCCTAAAAATAAACTGCAAGAAAGATCCAAGAAAGATTGGCCAACCTCCTCAAATCGTGAATTAAAAATCCGGCAAAAAGGTGTCATATTCTGGCCAGATACGGCAATGATATCTGTTGAAATGCGTCAGCTTCCGACCCCCTGGCTGAATATACGGGGCCCCACCTCAGTGCTAGCCACCCAGGCCCGAGGTTGCTCAGTTCGACCCTGTTTATCCTCATCATCGTGAAATACGCTCAGCTCTGGTTTCAGATAAAGTACCAAAGCTAGTGGCCATGCAACAACAATGCAATGACTTTCTTACAATGAAGTTACAATGAAGTGTGATAATTATTGAACTTGGCGGGCGGACCACTAGCGTGGTCCTTGATATAGTAGTCAGTACATAGTAGTCATCTGAAATCAACGATCTTCACGCACTTTTATCACATTGATACACAAAGACTGCCAATTTTCAACAATTTTCAAGCTGCTTCGCCGCATAGGTATTTATCCTCACCATCGTCAATACGCTCAGCTCTGGTTTCGTCTAGAATTTGAATTTGTTTTTATAGGCCTTGGCCCATAGCCATTCGCCCTACAACAACAACTAACAAAACATAACTTACAAAACTTTCATCTAGTTTAAAGGATTTAAAGGGTTTAACGAGCGTTAACCACTCCTGGTCATCTGCCCGAAGCCCTAAAGCCCTATCATCTAGTTAAAGGGTTAAAGGGTTTAACGAGCGTTAACCACTCCTGGTCATCTGCCCGAAGCCCTAAGGCCCTATGTCTGCAACAGCCAGATTCCCAGGCGGTCTATCATCTAGTGACCATGCAACAACAATGCAGGAATTAAACAATGACTTTCTTGCAGTGAAGTTACACTCCAATGGGGCTGCAAGACCCATATTGTTTTTACTGTCTCTCTTAAACATTTGAACCAATTTCTGTTCTGTTTGCATTGTTGAGGTCATGTTTTCGTCCTCTACAAGTTTGCAATTTACATCATGCCCTTATCTCTGCTACTTCCGGAGTTAGTTTTTCGTTGACGTTGAAATCGGTCATCAAGGTCATTTTCGGTTTAACCGTCTGATTTCCAACGTATTCCATGGTCATGTTCGATTTATCTGCAATACTACGGATGATATTGAGCATTAACACTTGAGATGAAACACCCTGTAGAAATTAAGCGTTTGCTGATTTCCATTCAACCATCAACAATTAATGAACAAAAACGGAACGTTAAATGTTTAGAGTAAGGATCTAAAAGTCAAAACCTAGAAGGAACACGGACAAGCTTTGACAGTCAGGGTCTAGGTGTAAAATTTGTCAGTAAGAGGCTGGAAAGCATTAGACCCTTACTACCC
>JAHWFP010254670.1:794-12756 GCA_023313725.1 Lithobius niger
GGGGGGGTGGATTGAGTCTTAATGGCACATCGACAGCTAGGTCATTAGCGTCAACCTCAGTCACAGTGCAGTGACCCGCGGGGTGCCACTGCGCCACACATTACGGAGATGTTAACCAAAGCCAAAATCAAGATTTTATTGTACATCTGTCCCTCCTGCAAAATTTGAGGAACCTCGGACAGGAAGACATGATCATCGCCCAACTGACAACTTAAGTCTCGTAGAAGGTGAAAATGGCGACGAACACCGTCAAGATGGTGACAATTAACAAGAAAGTGATGGACCGTCAGAGACCGTCGATGCCATTGACATTCTGGAGGGATTACCCCCTCCCCCCCCCCACTCCCATCAAAAGAAAGCAATGAGTAAGGTTGGTGTGACCAATACGCAAACGGGCTAAAACCACTTCTTCCCGGTGACTGCTGCCACAAGGCGAGTGCCATTCCGGCAGCGTGCCTTTAATACAGCCTACAACTGATGCCGTCTTGTTTGTCCCAGCTTACCAAGCAGCAAACAATTTCAGACGTAGAACTGGAAAGACGTCTGAGAGAACGAGGGACCAAAAGGGCCCCTTTCAAACCATAAGTGCATCAACAAATGAAACGCAGTTTTGTAGGTTTTTGTAGCTGATGATTTATAAAATTGCCATCATTTATTTTTAACTGTTTTTCTGTGCCCATATCGTGTATTTCTGTGCCCAGAGTGCTTTTAAGAACCCGTAACTGGTTGCCAGGCTTCTTTGTCCCAGCATGCCAAGCAGTAAGCAATTTCAGACGTAGGGCTGGAAAAGCGTCTAATCGGTTGGGCGTCATCCGGCCGGATCTTGGATGAAAAATAGCATACGAAACTGGGTTGGACAATATGGCCGCCGAAAGTGCTACTGAGCGAGTGATTTGTATTGTTGCCGGATTTTGTCAACGGTGGGCGACAACACTTTCTGGATAAACGAAAATGTCGCTATCCTTTTAAGGAGTCTAAATTCACATTTTCTTCAGATTTCAGGGGAGTGTTGCCACCATGAACCCCGTCATCCCCCCATCCCTCCCACAATAGGATCCACATCAATAATTATCACAATTTACACTTTAGTACTGCAATTTTTTTTTTTTTTTGTGGGGGGGGAGGATGAGGGAGCCATGGCAGCCATTGGTGTTGGGTAGGGACCGGCAGGAATCTGTAGCTGCTGCAGGGTCTGGGAGAATGCTTTAAGCTACTCCAGACAACACTGCGTTTTTTTCAGACTAATTACAACATTTTGAGGTCTTTATTTTTTAATTAACTGATCAGCCGTAATACATATATAATGACATCATTAATTTTTTTTAGTTAACGTGATGTCCGTGTGACTTTTAAAATCATATTATAATGTTATTTGTTGCTCAAACGAGTAATTAACTCGTCTGTTCTTAAAGCATTGCATGCACGATTTAGGGCAGGCAACAGATATTGCCACTGAGTATTTGATTTTAATCCATACTTAATCCGAATATATTGTTAAGGATGTCGTTGAACAGAAAATAAACACGAATAGGAGGCTATCTTCTATTTTTTTTAATAATCTTTATGTTATACATGTTTGCGGGGGTATTTTAATCCACAGCATTCATCAATATCGGTTCGATCGTGGTTAACACATGTGGCATTGTTTATCAGTACATAAACTCCAAATCATAGAAGGCCTCTTTAGCGCTTGAACAACAAGCGTTTGAGAGACCTGCTCTGATTGGTCCAGGTTGCGGGGTAGTCGCAGATGCCCATTGGTCTAAAACGCACGTACATTTTTGCTAATTACTCTTTTTAATGACACTATCAGAGAAGACATTTTTGGAATCAATGGATTATTTCTTTGTTTTACGTAACGAACGTAAGTTCCCTCCTTCCCCCCCACCCCTCTTTTTTTGTGAGGAGCAAACTAGAACAATAGAGTTGCTTGCCAGGCAGCCTAAAAGTAGTTTGACTACAAAAACATAGTTTAAATGGTAGTTATAATTAAATATAGTTAACTACCCACTCACCTCTGGCTAAATGACCTAACCTGAAATAAAACTACTTCTTACATTTAAAAAAATGAATGGTGTGATTATTTCTTTCACAAAATGGCAACTCCAAAAAAATTATTAGAAATGAATTAAGCATGTTTATAGGGTTTTCATGTTATTTAATTTGTCTTTACAGGTGTGTGCCGATAGTAAACGTTACTCTTCAAATCCGAAATCGTTTGTCCTATAGAGAAGTAACACAACGTTGTATTATTGTATATAACTCTATGGTGGAGCCAGTAACTGGGTTAGCTGCAAGGAGCACTGGAGGGGGAAAGGAATATCGTCTTATTGAAGCCAATGCTATTAGACTTTATTTCTTAAGCCTATAACGCTCGATTTTTGTTGTTGGAGAAAACAACGTTCTTTTAAGCCTATGAAATCCGCTCTCAAAGTACTGTCTTGACTAGAAGTGCCGTTTTTTTCCGTTACATTTTAATCTAGTGCACCTTGTAGCTATTACCTCCAAATGGTGTCTCGTAGCCAATATGACGTCACATGACGCTGCTCTATACCTAAACTGACAAGGGAGGTGCCTGTTACTAAATCATAATCGCAAACCTCCCTATATTTCTGCCCATTGTGCATACAACTGCATGCGTTATGAAATGCATCTTTCGTGGAGACCTGTTTGGGCTGAGGCATAGCTTATTCCCACAGTTTCATCCTATCATCAGATTATGTAAATGGTGCAAATGCTACAATTGTGATGTCTGGAAGATGACGTAAAAGTTAGATATCATGTTGCATTAACGTAACATACACCTAATATAGCGAAATAAGTCGCATCGTCCTAAAATTCAAGCTAAAAATACATATAAACATAGTCTGGTTCACCAGTTCTGGACCACCTTACCTTCAGAAATAGCGTTTCTCAGTCAATTGACCTGAGTCTTATTAATGCATTAGTCTTCACGCGATAAGACCCGACGACCACCAACGTATATTTATAACCATATCGTGATGCTGCAGCTAGTAATTTAACTAAGAGGATTTTTAACTTAAAATAAAAATAAAGGTAAGTAAATGCATTGCTCCAACGCCGGTTGTTAACTAAATTACATTAAAAATGCGTATTAATCTCGTAAACATTACAATTCTTAGAAATTGTCATACGATGTTTACCTAGCACATTTATTAGTATACGGTGTGTGCTTGCATTACGTACATTAGCTTTATAATATCGTTTCATGTGTTTGCTGTTAGTAATGAAATGGAAACTTGCAGTTGATTTTAATTTAATTCCGATATCAATCTACGTAATGGTAGGAGCAAACAGGTCTTGCACGAACAAATGTGTAAGAATTGGTCAGCTCATGTCTCCATTAAGATAATTAGCTAGTAACACCGCACGATACAGTTGTGGATAGAGGTAGCCAAACACAAAGTCCCCAAAACTTACTTTGAAACTTTGTAGGCAAGCAAAGCTTATGAGCTGCTAGAGTTTTCATTTTTTAAATGGATAATGAACGTGGATGCTTCTTGTTCCATCATCACCTTCCATTTATTTTATTGTGATTTTGGCGAGACGTTCAGAGAATCTTTCAGTATGCCAAGAAAGCTTACCAGCTAGTAGGCCTAAAATTTATTTTACGAAGGATAATAAACTTGTAGCGTATGCAAGCTGATCTAAGCAACTACCATTAGACAGCATTATTAACCACTACAGGTGATGCTTACAGCTTCACTACGTGTTCGTGTTATTACTATGTTCAAGTAACGTCGTCCTTTGACGACAAAACCGTCTTTGTCAATAAAAGGGAATAGCACAAGAGCTCGTGTGCTGGATTTGACCCAACCAACCAACTTACTAGTCGTGCCTAATCTATGTTGGTACACTTTAGGGGATGGCCTCCCCACAGATAATGGCACAAGTGCTCATGTTCTTCACTTTACCCAACCACCCAACATACAAGTTGTGTTTATCTTACATTTGTACATTTTAAGGCATGGCCATCCCACAGATAATAGCACAAGTGCCTGCGTGCTGTACTTTACCCAACCATCCAACATACTAGTCGTGCCTATATTATACTGATTCACTTTAGGCATTGCCACCACGCAGATAGCGCCCCCACAACACTCAATATCCATGTGGATATTGACGAACAAATTCTTGCTGATCATGATAAACATGAATACACAAGTCATTCTTAGCAATACAAATCGAACTAGCTGTGGAACCCCTACGAAATAAGCCCACCAAGGCCACCCACAGCCCTGTTCCACCTCCCTGAGGCTTGGCCAACAAATTCATGCAGATCTAGCTAAAAGCATGAAATTTGGTGCATAAGTTACTGTATTCCTTAGCTACTAGCTACTAGCTACCAAACCCACTTAAGATGCCCACATGGCCCTCCAAGCATCCCCTGTGATAATCCAATTAATTCTTGCAGATAGAGCTATCATGAAATTTGGTACACAAACAGTACAAATCGAACTAGAATTCGTTGGTCATCAGCCACATGGAGGGGACACAGGACCGACTGGGGTTCCGTATGTAGTTTGATTGACATTGCTACACAATGCATGCGTTTAGCAATAATTTCTTGGTCGTCGAAGCTTTGTGGGGTGCACAACGGAGGTGGAGGGCGCTGGGGAGTGTTTGGTGGCATCTCGTGGGGATCCCTGTGTGCCACAATGCATGCTTTTAGTACGATCAGCAAGAATTTGTCGGATTTTAGCCTCATGGTTGGGGGGGGGGAGGCACTGAGGGACCTTGGGGAAGATTTCGTGATAGTTCAATAGCTAGTCCAATTTGTGCTGTTAAGCATGACTTGTGTACCAAATTTTATCCTTTTAGCAATATCTACAAGAATTTGTTGGTCAGGCTTATGGAAAGGGCACAGGTGAAGGAGGCGTAGGGGGATGTTGGGGGGGGGGGGTCATGTGGAGTATCGAGAGGGGGTTCTACAGCTAGTTCCATTTCTACTGCTATGAATGACTTGTTTATCAAATTTCATGCTTTTAGCTCGATCTGCAATAATTTGTTGGTCAAGACTCAGGGAGGGGGAACAGGAGGGCACAGGGGGTGGGGACCTTCAAGACATTTCGTGGGGAATCCTTGTGTGCCACCATTCGCTGGCAGAAAGCCAGGGTAGGCTTTGGTTGTTTTTCATGTGGCTCCATGGCTGGCTCTATTTCTATAGCCAAGAATGACTTGTGAACCAGAATGTATGCTTTTAGGCGGGCATGGAGCAGGAGGGGCAGTGATGGAGCTTTAAATAGCTGGTCCGATTTGTAATGCAAAGAATGACTTGTGTCGCAAATTTCATTCTTTAGCACTATCTGCAAAAACAGGCTTGGACTGGCCATAGTGCCATGGCACAGGCGCCCTTTGGCTGCCACAATTCTGGCATCCCTTGGGTACTCTTTTCCTTTCCCCGACAAAGAGTTAGTGCCTTTTTTTGGATTGTTTTCCGGTTGGTGACTATTCCTTTCTGGTGCAAATTGGCCCCTCCTTTTTATTCTCTCTCTCTCTCTTTCCTTCACTTCCGTTGTCACTCCCTTTTCTTCCCCCCCCCCCCCCCCCCCACTTTCCAGCCAAGAAAAAAATTCAATAAAACTATGAAAATCTACCAAAAAAAAAGGCGATCCTTAAAACACAGATGGTTTTAGAAATGGTCACACAATCTAGAAATGACAGACGAATATTATAAGAAGCAAGAACTTCCGAAAATCGTCCCTGGACTTTGCATGGGTAGTTTGCAGCACTACCCCAGACCAACTCATGGTGGTTGGGATATGCATTACTATCAGACGTGTGAGTAAGTTCATGGTAAAATCCATGGTGCCCCCTGTCATCCCTCCAAATGGCACAGGTGCCCTTTCCTCGCCAATACGACTCTTTGCAAGAAGTTGTTGGTCAGGCCTCAGGGAGGGGCATGGGGTATTGGAGAGTATCTCGAGGCGCTTCCACAGCTAGTACGATTTCTATTGCTATGAATGACTTGTGTCCCAAATTTCATGCCTTTAGCTCCATCTGCAATAATTTGTTGGATAGTATGGGGATGGGGAACAGGGGGTGAGTGGGGAAAGTCTTGGGGATATTTCATGGGGGTTCCATGGCTGGTTCGATGTGGACTGTTAAGAATGACTTGTGCGCGACATTTCAAGCTTATAGCTTGGTCAGCAAGAATTGGTTGGTCATCAGGCTCATGGAGGCTGGGTGTGGTACCCCAGTTTGGTGCAAAGGGGGGTTGTGGAGGCCTTGGGGGGGCATCATAGGGGGTTTACAAAGCCAGTCGCATTTGTACTATAAGAATGAATTGTGTAGTAAATTTCATGTTTTTAGCTCGATTAACATGATTTTGTTCCTTAACAGCTGTACTAGTGAGGGCAAAGAGTCCAAACAACAACAACGACAACAATAATAACAACAAGAAATGGCCATACTATGGAGGCCAAAACGGATCGGTTGTTGTCAATAAAATGTTTACTGCAGTGAAATAGTTATGACACGACCCTAAATACCGAATTTAGGGCAGAGTCCCAATAATAAGAACAACAGCAACAGCAACAGTCAGACTTCAGGGAGGGGGAACGTGGGGGAGGGAGGAAGGGAAGGAAAACGGATTTTAATAAAGAATGAAAATCAAGTACAAACACTACAAAATTCAAAGGTTTATTAATTCAATTTGCGCGTGGATTTACGGCTTGTTAGGTAAATTTGTTAAGGTTGTGATAAATGTATTGAATAACAAGAAAATCCTACAAGCTTGTTACTTTTTTTAACTGTCTGCACGAAATACCGTTTTGATTTCTCTCTCCCTGTTTGAAATTTTGTTTAAACTCTTAAAATTTGGGGGGGGGCATAACTGTAATCTGGGCGCTCACCTGCCCACCTGCCCACCTACCCACCTGCTCACCTGCCCTCCCCCCTCATTTGAGTCATTTGAAAATGAGTAACTGGGTTATTTGAATTTATTTACAAGTCAATGCATTACTCGTCCATATCACAACTGGTGGGAGTGTGTTGTGCTACCTGTAACACTGCTGCTGGTGCCATCTGTTGGCGACATCATCCAAGAATTTCTTGGCTTAGAAAGTAACGGCTAATGAATGATAAGAGGGTAACACGGAAGTAGTCTAATGAATTTCTACAATTACCCAAATTCGTTTTCGCCCCCATTTTTATGCCATACATTTTCCACCCCCGTTTTAACCCTAAACGGGAATAAATACGTCGAGGACTTAGAGTAAAACCCCCCAATGGAGAAAAAACACACGAGGCAGACCAAATTAACTGGTGATAATTTCAGTCTTGCGAGAACTGGGCAAGTACTTGTGTGACGAGCAGGGCGCGAGGTTGACACGACAACAACACGAGGCAGTGGACTTGCCTTGTTTGAGACACACGAGAGAACACCACACGTCGAACAGGCCGTGGAAAATACGAGTACAAGCCTTACAAATATTTGCCACAACATGCTCGAGTACGTTAAATTGGCAAAGGTAACATACGCGCGGAACATGGAGAAAAAACACTTACCTTACTACGAAAGTGCCCATTAGTTTGTCGTTTATACATAGCCGACACCTCAAGCAGGAGATGTGAACATTGATAGAGCATGCTTGTTCAGGGATGTCACTTGACAAAAGCACAAAACACTTTTTTTAACATCAGCAGGAACATCAGCAGCAACACAAATGGTAAAACGTTCCCATCAGTTATGCGGTAACTAAGCGGCATTCTATCTTAAACCTTGTCCACATGCAAGATGAGCAATGCCAGCATTGAGGATTAGCATACACTGATCAATAGCACGACTCACAAGTGATAAATCAACACTAACATGATTCGTTGCTTTCAACGCAAATGATCAATTGACTGAGGAAGTCATTAGTTTCACCTTTCAACTGTCAGGCATTCTAGTTTAAAACATGTTCCCACGAAGTTGTGCTGACTGGTGAAAGGGCGAATTGTAAATATTTGAAGATAATCACCCTTTCGTGACAGTAGTAGCGTGTTGCATGCACAAACGTTTATTAGTTTTCCACTCGAAAAGGTTCTCCCACTATATGGAAACCAGTACCTACACATCGTGACAGCAAATAATTAACAATGACACAACAAATTATCTAGTTCCCATAATGAATTGCCTAGTTCCCACAAATGTTATTTACTTTTCGTGAACTTCACAAATTGCCTAGTTCCCAGAAAGGTAATTTATTTCTTCTTGAAGGATCATGTACTAACTCTCTCCTTTTAGATTTGGGGTTTGGTTAATGCGTCTGTAATGTGTGGTGCAGGGGCATTACTGTCAATGCGCCATTAAAGAGACACCCGGCCTGCCTTATAACATTCCGCGTGCCAAATTACAGCTACGCGCAGATCATCATCCGAGCACTTACAGTGCCAAGGTCGGCTGGGGTGGTAGCTGCGTTCCTCGCATAGCTGCTGTCTCGGTTGGCTTTGTGAATATTACACGTGACAGAATCAAGTCAACGATTGAGTCGTCACAAACCGGAATGATTCTCTTACTTTGAAATCACAGTTTATAATTTTCTAGGCTAGTGTCTTATAATTTTGCTTCGGCGATCTATTGGAATAATTAATTTTAATTTTTACCGCATTAGTCTATTAGATTTTAGATCTCATGGTAATTATTAGAAAATTAGTAGATGTACACACAGAGATGAAACGTCATGATTATTGTACGCGCGCAATGCATCACTTCGAGACGGGTCGTTAGTAAATAAAGTTCCATTATATTCAACAGAAAACCTCCTAGACGCCACATTTTAAAAAGGATTTTTAGCAAGGGAAAGACTAACGGTAAGGAAATAGACCTTTGGGGCCGTACTTGATGTGGAGGATCGAGAAAAATGGCGCTGGGAGCTATATCCCCTTAAGCCTCAATCCACCTCATTAACAAATGATTTATACGCATCGTGCAAAATGTTCAGTATCCATCTCAGAAGGAAACGTTGACTTTAGAAGGAGATATTTGTAGAAGCCAAAGAGTTGAACAAGCTGAACATTAAAATTTATTATTTCTGCAAAAAATCAAACGAATTAAATGCAGGTTGCCACCAAATGAAAGTTTAGCCCATCAAGCACCATCGAGCACTATATAATATATAGAGACAATGCTCGAGGCATCCACCCACCCAAATCCCCAGGCGGCAGATGTTAAGTGGAAGACGTACCACCATTATGACAGTTGTTTTTTGCCGCATGAGGGAGGAAACCGGAGTACCCGGAGGAAACCCTCGTGCAACGGGCGGGAAACAACCGGAGAAAAACCCGTACATGTACACTTCCCATTGCCAGGATCGAACCTGGGTCTTTACGAAGCCAGAGATGTACAGCTGGGACCAGGACGCCTATCGAATCTGACGCCCCAGTGCTCGCAGCTACCCGTGCACCCATATACATAGTTCTCTCCAACATTTGCTCTCAACAAGCAGATAAATGCACAAAGAAATGTCTTTAAACACAACAAACAAGCCACGTTCCTTCTGAATTATTGAGTAAAAATTTGGTACGCCCTCGTGCACCTGGAAGCAAGCTATGAAGATTAACGATACTAAAGTCACTAGATGGCGCCACGAAATAATATAAAGAAAATCTCCTGGCGCCATCTGGCGACACTAATGTCGTTAAATAAATAAATAAATAAATAAATAATATAAATAAAACATTTTTTGCAATTGCAAATGGTCAAGCAAGGATCAGGGGATCACTGACAGCCTGCCAAATCTAAAAAAAAAAAAAAATATGAAAGTAAATTTCAAACAATTTAAAAGCGAATGCACCCCGATTGGAGAGTATGTCAATAATTAAAAAGACATGTGGAATAGAGAGTCACATGTCGAGTTTAGGGGTAGGAACGTTGCATGAATTTCTGGAGATTTATAAAGGGTTACACGTTTCCGGAATGCCTCTACAGAACAACACGTGACCACCACTTCGGGTAGGGAATTCCAGACACCAATCACCCTAACGGAATAAAAGTTTCAACGGCAGTCCAAGCGAGACGCCTGAATTATAAGTTTCAGAGAATGTCCTCTGGAGCGAGTTACATTTGATAAATCGAAGAATGGGAAGTCATTACCCAATAGACCATGAACAATCTGGAAAGTGAGGATCAGAATAAGGCTCTCAATCTCCGAAGTTCGAGTCAGTCAAGCTTTAACCTTTACAGCTTCTTTCCAGGTGCACGAGGTCGCACCAAATTTTTACTCAATAATTAAGGAGTAACGTGATGGCTTGTTTGTTTCGTTTAAAAGTTTTACTTTGTGAATTCCTTTGCTTCCTGCGCGACAGAACTAAATGCTGCAACGTTATTTGGTGGCAACCCACCTTTGAGTTGATTCTGGGATTCCGAAAAAAAAACGAAAGAAGTAGGTTGATTCTGGGAAAAAAAAACCTTTTTTTTGGGGGGGGGGGGGGGGAAAGCTCTTTAGGAAGTTGCTTCTTACGAGGAATCATGCTTTTAATAAAGCGAAAATTGTTTTTACGAACAGCCATAGATAAAATTACTTCCATGGTGAAAATGAAACTTGAAACTTCTTCTTTTTTCCAGTCAGAAAAAATGTAGGCATATTTTTTAAGCTTAAATTAGACTTAAGGCTGAAAACCCTAAAAACGGGTTCCCAAGACCCTTCTGCATGCGCCTACCAAATTTGGGCATGATCCGAACAAGTTAGCCTTAACCAGTGGTATAAGCCAAACTAAAATAAAGAAAACTTGAAAAATAATGCTCAGGCTTAACCAAGCAGTTTACTTGCGTTTTACCTTATTTTTTTCCTGAGGAAAAGAAACAAAATTCCTAAAAGGGTCAAAAGGAAAATTTTAAAGAGCCAGACTCGATTCCCCAATCTAAAGGACCCCCAACCTACTCCCGGGTGTCAGCACCATGACGAAAAACTAGCAAGTGGGAGAGAGGTCTAGACGGAGTTAGGAACTTTAGGGTCTCTTGAGGTTTTGGACTGAAAGAAACCATCCTACTTTCGGACGAACCAAGGAAGCTACCCTAACTAAAGAGTCAGTGAAAACAGGCCTACTAAAGGTATAAGAAGCCAAACATTCCAGTAACTAGCACGGGTCGAGGAGGACCAGCCGGGTGGCTGGCTCGAAGACAAACTAATTTTGCATGCTGGCTTCGTTTCTTAAATACTGTTTCGTTACCCCCTGACAACCGCGAAATAATAAGGGTATTGTGAGAAATGGTAACTTCTAGAAGGTTCTAGAAGCAGGAACCGGAAATGAAGTTACAATACACAGATAATTTAACCTATAACAGATTAAACAGATAAAGACTTAATTGGCCATAGGCCCCCAATAAACATTGGTGACATACGAGATGTGCAACAACCCCATCGAATTTCTCGAACTTTTTTGCGTGCAACAACAGGTGGTATCTTGAATGCAATATCGATATCCCCTGAACTAACACTAGCGTACTCCAGCGTATCGTCTAAATTTACACTTTCCCTGTCAACTGTACCAGTGTTCCCATCAGAACTTTTAAACGATACAACAATAACTTCCTCGCCGCTCATAAAATGTAATGACGGAAAGACATACGAAGATTAGCTTTTCAACAACATAAAAGTCTGTTTCCCAGTCACTCATTTATTAATTTACGTTTAAATTACAAACTGCAACTTGCATGATCGCATAGCCTTTTAAAAACACTATAAATATCAAACACTTCTAAACGCCTAGCAATGTTTCAGCGCCACCAGTTCGGTCACACAAAATTATTGTCGCTGCTATTTCATCATAACACTACGGTTTTTTCCTCTAAAAACACTCACCACTTCGCACCGGAGTGATATCCACCTGGGAGTTATCCTAGATGACTATGAAATTCCTACGCTAGTAAAATCGTTTAACAAACAAAATTACTAAGTAGGTACAAATACGGATAACTCAATCACTTCTGTTTGTCGGACAAGTTGTGAATCACAAC
>JAHWFP010254678.1:629-28309 GCA_023313725.1 Lithobius niger
GATCATTCTACCTATGCAAATAAACAGGAAAGACAGCCGAACTAAAAATTCATCCTGTTTTCGATCGCTGCAATCTTCAGGATGCAAACCTGACTTTAAATACCGAGCGTTACTCTTTCCTGTACTAGAACATAAATTACACTACTGGAGAATATTCCATCTTGTATAGAAAGACTCGGGGGTTTCGATATGCATTGTACGATGAGGAGGATATGTGCATTGATTTGGTTCCATTTAAAAAAACGTACTTTCTAGTGGTTTCGGACTGTTCCAAACAGTTGGAGAGACTTCAATCCGGCATCATGGATGTGCAAGTAAACCTGAAATTTAATTCCGCTGTTCTGGGCAACATTACCTGCTGTTGATAGGTGATAGAAAAATTAGATAAAATTGGACAGAGGCAAACTCGAAGTTGTTTTTGTAAAATATTAGAAAAAGAAAAAAATGGTTATAAAATTGAAAAAAAAAAAAAAGTTAAAAAAGGAAATTGTCAGAAAAAAATGTGCGGTGATTTCTACCGTTACTTGTGTTGCTCGGTCCGCTCATAGGCCAGGGCTGCTGTCTGGGTTGCTGCAGCTGTTAAGAAAGCTCAAAACGATGGTAGCGGTCTGGCTGAGAAGGTGAGACATGAAAAGAAAATGGAAGACACCGGGCGTAGGAAGAAGAAGAAAAAATATCTCATGTCTGGGACTCCATCTGAGGCAAATGACGACCTGATCGATTTTAGTAAACTGTTAATGAATATCGATTAAAACCATTTCGGTAAAATCTTTAATATTCAAAAATATAGAAACACTTTTAACAAAGTACGACTTCCGTGGAAACCTAAACCCCTCGGCGATTGCAGTATCATTAATTGCGAAGATTTTGAGGCAAGCGAGTTAGTTATTTGGTGGCTTATTTGACTGTTACGAAAATCCCCTATTATTTCGATACTTTCGGTAAACTCAAGCCTCCCATTTAAATCCCCAAGTACTTTTGAACAATTAAGAACAATCACGACAGAGTACAGAATTGTAATCAAATATGGTGTGGCCATTTCTGCCCATTTCGTCTGTACACATTTCGTTGGAGATAAAGTAGAGAAGGAGGAAATCTTCTGTGATGTCTTTGCGTCGAACACCATACTCGACGATGGCAATCCTGGTCTGCCAGATAAACCGCTTGTGGACTCCCAACCATCATGCACCCTGGTGATTATTACGGAACATCTGGTGCCTAATGCATTAAACAAATTGCAACCTAGCAAGTCTTGCAGACCTGACGGGTTTTCGGCTCACTTATTAATACAACTGGGAAATTTAATATCATACCCCCTATCTATTATCTCATCTTTTTCCTTTCCACAAAAAAAGCTCCCCAGCATGTGGAGCTGCACAAACGTAATAGCGTTTCGAAAAAAAGGGGTCTCCCTCTGATCCATGCAACTATCGACCAATTGCCCTCACATGTGTTGCATGTAAGCTCATGGAATCGATTATACGGGACAAGATTTTAACTTTCTTTAATAAACATCCAGTAATTAGTGACGATCAATTTAGGTTCCTTCCAAATAGATCCACGACCCACCAGCTGCTGGCGGTTTTGGATAGATGGACCTTCGCATTGGATATTGAGGCCCCCCTGGGTGTCATTTATTTCGATTTAAAAAAGGCTTTTGAGTCGGTTGTTCATAGAAAACTTCATTCTTAAAATTAGTAGCTGTGGTATTGAAGGTAACCTAAAAAACTGGCTTGCAGCTTTCCTCGCGGAGCGGACACACAGGGTAATGGGTGAGGATGTATGTTCACAATGGAAACTTGTCCCCTGTGGTGTACCGCAGGGTTCAGTTCTCGGACCCATCTTCTTTGTTATCTACATAAATGATCTTAGGAGAGGTGATGTTTGTACCTTCGGATGGAAGTTCGCAGACGAATTGAAGATCGGAGCCGAAAATTTATGTTCTCTTCCGTCACCCGAATTGGATGCCCAGATTCACGGTGTTGTTGCGTGGTGTCGAAGGTGGCAGTTCCCAATGTCGAACCCAAAATGTTCCTCATTTCATGTGGGAACTACAAATAAGTGCCCCCAGTACTTCCTTGATCAGGAGACCTTACCCCAAACTGAAGAGGTTAAAGACCTAAGAATTTGGTTCACTACGAATTTAAAACCATCCTTACACTGCCATAAAGTGGCCACTGCAGCATTCCGCCGCTCCATGATTGTGAATAGGTGTTTTTTATCTGGGTGTGTTGCCACCAGGATTTGGACGTGGGGGGGGGGATTGAGGCTTAATGGCGCGTCGACAGCTTGGTCATTAGCGCCAACCTCAGTCACAGTCCAGTGGTCCGGGTTGCCACTGCACCACACATTACAGAGATATTATTCAAACCCCTAATCTAAATCTTGTCATACATTTGGACGTTCAAGGTGTTTGTGCGTCCTATCTTGGAATATGCTACACCTGTATGGTCCCCCTACCTGGCCAAAGATATTGACCTCTTCACGAAAGTCCAGCACCGTTATACAAAATATCTCGAAAGACTTGTAAGATTGGGTCTCGAGTTGCTTGAACTTCGACGTAAAAAAGCCGACCTCGTACTTACATACAAGATACTTCATAATTTAATCGCCATTGACTTTCCGTTTTTCGATCCTGCACAACGCCTTATTTGTACACGCGGTCACGAGTGGAAATTGGCCATACCGGCATCACACCTTGACTGTCGCTGGCATTTCTTCTCTGTTCGCGTGGTTCCTATTTAGAACGCACTCAGTGTAAAGACTGTGTCTGCACAGTCGGTTTCGAACTTTCGTAGGTTGCTTGATGAGAAACTGCTTCACGTATTTCTGAAACGTCCTTTACTCCCGGACACGTAATGATTTTTTTCTCACCAGCCAACCGGCGCGCGCCCCCACCCCCTTCTTCCGTTTGAGAACTGTGTTGGTGGTCCCAAGCCCTTCCGTCTTCTTAAAATATACCATTTAAAAAAAAAATTTACGGCATGTAGGCCGCTTGTGGTAGTCCAGTCTATCAGGTTGGCCTTGGATTTTTTTTTTGAAATGATGACAAATCCCACTATCTGGGTGCTTTAGTTTTTGGTATTCACCGAAGCATACAATTTTGTAGCACTGTTTATACTTTTTAATTGTATAGCATCATTTGGGCCTTTTAACACTTTTCACACCGTTCCCATGTCCTGCACTTTTGGCGATGCCATCGTGGGCCTTTGAGTCCCTGGCAGGTCTAACCTTGGTGGTAAGGCATTCATGTCCCTAAACCTGTTACCATCATCATTCTTTGGCCGTTTTATATACACTGTATTTACATGTAATTGTAGCTGACTGTTAGTGACTCCCAGTCCTTGCCGACCTGTTGCTGTCGCAACAAATATTATTATCATTACATTAAATGAGTGTATAAAATGTGCTATTCGCATGAGTCTCGTACGTTTTTAGGTGTATTTCAAAGTGTCAGTGGACTAGTTTTCGTACCATCGGAACGAAAGGTTGTCGGATTGGGCCATTCTTCCGTGGGTGGGGGCCTAGTATAGTATGCGATTTTTTTTTTGGTGTTAGGCTAGAAAGAACAATGTCGCAGGTTGTAAATGTGCCTGTCTATGACGGTTGTAATGAGGTGTGCTGGTGGAATTTGTGTAGCGTACGGTGAATTTGCAAAGTCGGGTTATATGTCACATGGTGGAGTAGGGGTTGTGTAGACTCCCGTTAAAAGTGTTAGTTTATCAAAAAAGTGTGGGTTATCAAAATTAAGCCACTGTGACGTGTGTGGGTTTTCAAATTAACCGTATTACAATAACTACACTTTTAGCATGGGGATGTGATAGCGTGACATCACCACCGTGCATTTGATATATATCTTCAGGGTGTATCATGAAACCCGTTACAGTGCCAAAACTCGAGAAGTAATGAAGACAGACTAATGCAGTAAAAAATTGACGGACAAATTCGCATGAGGACAATCCACCGCCAATTCGTTCAACTTTGTGGGGGCACCCCAAGGGGGGGTTTCAGGGGGGCAAAGGCGCGTTTCTAACAAATTTCAAATGGGAAGGGGGAGTCGAACGATACATCATTTAAAAGGTCTTATCAAACCAAGCAATTTCTGAAGGAAAAGTTTTTTGATATTGTCAACCAGTGAAGGGGGGCAGCCAAACAAAAAATGGAAACAATGGAGTCGAAAATTTTTTTACACCATTCAATTGGATGCAAATGTTAGCCTAATTCTCACATAATTTATTGTGCAGATTTTAAGATCTTCAAAATGAAATGTTACCTGACAAGTGTTGATGACTTTGCTGCCCCCCCCCCCCCCCACTCAGGATGTTATAAGACCCGTCAGTGGTAAAAAAAAAGGACCGCTATGGATAAACTGCATTCTTTCCAGGAATGGTTAAGACTACCTGAAACCTGTTGCAATGCCCTGTAATTAAATATGGTGAACTTCGTAGGTTCGCTACAATGGGGCAAAGCGGCATTTTTAAAAGATTTCCAATGCAAATAGGGCATCTCACGTGGCAACGGGGCACTGCAGACTTCTTCTTATTCTTACATTAAATATAGTACATCACAGACTTAGTCTTAAAAGAACCCAAACCGGACATTGGACAAACACTCTAAAACTAGGGAGGGGGAGAGCGAGTTGGTATTTTTTCTGACTATGTATCTCAACAGACAGCTTTACTGGGTCATTATTTGACCCCTCGTCACACCTTTTAACATGATGTTTTGGACTGGGATTAATTCGACTAGTATTACCCCTCTCTACAGGTTGTACGTAAAACTTTAAAAAGCCAATGTTAAAAAAAAAGAAATACGAATTACAACATTTCATTTTTTCTCGAGTTATGGCAGTGTCATAAGTAGTATAAGAAATGGTGAAAAGCAGGCCCTTTTGAGCAACCCCCCAGTCCCCCCTGCAGGCCCTCTCCTAATTTTTTTGCATTTAACTTGTTGGGTTACTCATCATGAAAAACCCGTGCTATTTGAATATTTTTTGCGGGTTGTTTTTTACAAGTTATGCATATTTTTTTTTACGGATGAGGGGTGTGACTTTCAGCGCGTGAACCATTTGATACAAGTGGTACGTATAAAAGGCGCGGATATTTACATCAATCTTCATATCAACCATGGCTGCCAAATACAAGGTGGTCTCGAGGTTCCAATGCGAGAAATGCAAGGTTGAGTTTTTATCGCGAGAAGAGGTGGAAAGTTATTTGTAGAAGCCTTGCGTTTTAAACTTTACTTGTCTCGATTGCAGAGGACTCACTTCTTCCTACGATGAAGTTTTGGTGCACAACGACCGATGCAATGGAAATATGACCACACTTGAGAAAATCAAGTTTGAATGTGTATATTCCTGCGAAGCTTGTCGGAAGTATTTTCCCGATTTAGCAAAAGCTACGGTTCATACCAGGATTTCACATTCATCTCTGACGAACGAAGAGATGATTTCAGTAGATAAGAAAAAAGAACCAAAGATGATTGATGAAGAAAGAAAACGAGAGATGTCTGACAATAGGATTTTCTTGTGTCAATACTGTGAAAAGACGTTCAGAAACAATAAGTATAAACGGAGACACGAAAGGCGTCACGATGGAAAATGTAACGTTAGTTGCAAATCGTGCGGTGGAAATTGCTCTAATCAGCTCGCGTGTAAACGGCACAAGTGTGGTGGGGCTGTAAAACAATGTGCGTTGGAAATTGGAGAGTCTTCAAAAAAGAGATGTAAATTGTCTTTTCCTAAACTGAAACCTGTGTTGAAGAAAGAAATAATTTCTCACATACCCGCAAATTTCAACCTCATTGTCAACAGTGTCAGATTTCTGGTCGTGCCTATAATAGAGGATACCAGAATCTACTGGGCCTTGTCCTACATGATTTATGATTTGAAAGACAAGACGGAGGTGACAGGGATATTGAACTCGAGGTGAGGCCTTTCAGTTTGGAATTAGGAGGATTTGATCTAGTGCGCGATGCTTTCAACAGATGCCTTTTAACTTTCAAGCGAGATTTTACGCAGGATGAAATGCACTACGAGCCCTTGATTTTGTTAGAACAATTCGAGGACAAATATTGGAATCTTTTTGAACAATGTCAACGTCTTATGGTAAACATAAAAGCTCAAATTGGATTATGCATTCTCTTTGAAAAAGCGACAAAGAGTGGCGAGCAAGGAGGTTCTTTCGGAAATGTCCAACAAGATTCTGCTTAGTATTAGACAGTTTGCTGTAGAAGGAAGTGAATGGGTTGTCAAGCAATGCGTGTGCACCGAACTATGCGTTGGAATTTATAGACTTTTTACGGGGAAGGGTTACGTAGCACTTTGCAACAACCTCAAACTAGGTCCCAATATACTGGTTAATGTGCATAGTAAAGATGATGGATGTTTTCTGTGGTCCGTGTTGGCTAGTATACACCCCCGTTCCATCTTCGCAACATGATTGGGATACGAAACATTATCTGTCACATGCGCACGAGTTAGTTGTAGGTGTGTTGGACCCTGTTCCTTTATCAAAAATCGTGGCGTTTGAAAAAGCCAACAAAATATCGGTATCTGTTTTTGGTTTCGAGGATGACGAGCCTTGCGTTTATTGCTTGAGTTCCTTAGTTGAAAGTAAGCATCATGTCGACTTGCTTCTTCTCAATGGACACTACATGACGATAAAAGACTTCAACAAATTGATAACGAGTTTCAACCCCAACAACCGCTTGAAGTATTTTTGCAGGAATTGCTTACACGGTTTTCGAAATAGTTTCAGGTATGAAAACTACCACCTTCCTTCTTGCGTGAGAGTTCCGTATCAAAAGACCACATTGCCCAACAATGACGTTATCCAGTTTAAGAATTTCAAGAACGAACTCAAAAGATTGTACATAGCTTACGTGGACTTTGAAGCGGTGCTGTACCCAGTCTCCAGTTGCGATGGAAACGATACATACACCAGAGTTGACCACATACACCAAGCTTGCAGTTTTGCCTACGTGATTGTTGACCACTTAGGTGGAGTATTTTCTAAAAACTTATACAGAGGAGTAGACTGCATGCAAGTTCTCTCCGAATCTATATTAGAGGAGCAGAAAAAGATCGTGGCTTACATGGATTCCCACAAGCAACGAATGAAACATTTAACCAAGGAACAGGGGTTGCTGTACAAAGATGCTGTGGTGTGCCATATCTGCAAACAAGGAACATTTACTCCATTCCAAGAAAAGTTTAACGGATTTACAAAATTACGAGACCACGATCAAATCACCGGTGAATTTAGAGGAGCCGCGCACAGCAAGTGTAACTTTTCTTAAACTTTGAACAAAAACATAGCGGTTGTTATGCATAATTTTGAAAAATACGACAGTCATTTCATCGTGAAGGCTTTGATTTCGCTCAAAGATTTGAAGGGTCTGCATAATGTCAGGATCATCGCTAAGAACAAGGAAAGAATCAGCAGCATGAAATTAGGTGGTTTTACTTTCATAGATAGTCTAGCGTTTTGACGGCATCGTTGGAAACTCTAGCTTCGAACTTGAAGCGCTTCGACATCATGGACAAGCTTTTCGAAGGTGAATCGATGGAGCTTGTACGAGGTCTTAGGCAAAAAGGTGTGTTTCCATACGAATACCTGACAAATGTGGAAGTGTTTTTTGAGAAGTATTTACCTCCCATGTCAGTATTTGCCTCGTTGTTGAAAGGAGCAATCTGCTCCGAATCTTATCAACACGCGATGAAGATTTGGGATTTATGCAAATGCAAAACGTTTGGAGATTACCATGACCTGTATTTGTGGACGAACGTCGGGCTTTTAGCTGATGTCTTTAAAAACTTTAGAGCAACTAGTTTGGCTAGTTACGGATTGGACCCCTCCCGTTACATTTCTACACCCTCGCTATCTTGGGACACGGCGCTCAAGAGGACGGGAGTGTCTTTGTATTTCTTCACTAACACTGACATGCATCTTATGGTGGAAAAGGGTATAAGAGGCGGTGTCTCGTTTATAGCTAGAAGATACGCTAAAGTCAACAACCCGTATTTACCATCAATCTTCGAGCCTGATAAAAAGAATTCTTACATCATATTTTTGGAGTTCAACAACTTGTACGGTTGTGTAATGTGCGAGTATCTACCAACTGGAGAGTACGAATGTGTGCCGGAAGACCAGCTCCAGGATATAAATCTCGATAATTACGGAGATCAGAGTGATACGGGGCTGATATTAGAAGTTGACTTGGAATACCTCGAGATGCTTCATGCATCGCATAATGATTTCCCGTTAGCCCCGGAGCACATGAAAATCACAAAGTCTATACTTTCTCCTTTCAACCGTCGGGCAATCGAGGACTTGCGGTTAACGGACAGCAAAGGCCTAAAGTTAACAACTAACCTTCGCTCTAAGACAAACTATGTGGTGTACTATAAGAATTTGAAATATTACATCTCTCTCGGCATGGTTCTCAAGAAAAATTACAAAGCAATCAGCTTTAAGCAAGCCACCTGGCTAAAACCTTACATAGAGTTTAATAACAAGAAACGGCAAGCAGCTAGTAACGATTTTGACAAAAACCTCTACAAACTGCAAAATAATTAGATTTTCGGTAAGACGATAGAGAACACGCGCAAGAGAAACAACGTCTTGATAGCAGCGACGAAAGAGAAAGCTATCAAGTACGCGTCTCACCCCCACACCACGAGTTTCACTTCTCTAAGCGGATTTGGTAATATATACAAAGACTCCCGCAAATACCATCTTGAACAAACCCATCGTGGTTGGGTTTAGCGTCTTGGAATTATCGAAGTTATTAGTCTACCGGTTTCACTACGACCGCATGATGAAAAAGTACGGACCAGAGAGATGTAAACTCCTAGTCACGGACACGGACAGTTTACGTTATTCTATAGAAACGGATGATATATACAAAGATATGGAAGAAGATGCGTCGTTGTTCGGCACATCCGACTACCAAAAGATTATTTCTTACACTCCAACGTCAACAAAAAAGTATTAAGGAAGATAAAAGACGAGAGTGCGGGGTGCCCAATTTACGAGTTTGTAGGGTTAAAATCGAAGTTTTACAGCGTTTTACAATCGAATGGGAAGAACAAAATGGCCTGCAAAGGCATTAAGAAAACAGCACAAGTGGTGCAGGAAACGTACAAGAATGTGATGTTTAATAATAGCGTCGTGAGAACTCTGGGGTCTTACATTCGTTCGGAGGCACACAAACTAAAAACCATCACCATCAACAAGTTGGCTTTCAGTCCCTACGACGACAAGAGATGGGTCTGCGACGATGCAGTCAGTACGCTAGCTTATGGGCACATGAATTCAGCTTAAACTATCTATATTACCTGTCCAACTGTTGTACTTGGAGTCATAGCCCGTCCATTTAACGAAATAAAGCATTTTTCCATCCTTTCTCCTCTTTTTACGTAATACTTGCTCCGCTAGAAATAAATCTGGAACTTGGGTTTTTTGAATTTCCTGTTCGGATAAACCTCCGAGCACCGTTTCACCCGAATCATCCTTTAAAAGATACGTAACTGTTTGGGTTTTTTGCACTTTACAGATCGTGAATACTTTGTTGGTACAATTTTGCAAATATCCTCTGTCGAAAATTTTTTTAACTTTAGAAATACTGACTTTATTTCCTACGGCGAACTTGGGTTTCTTCAGCAGTTGTTTAGGGCTAGTTCGTTTCAGCATCGGTTCATGGGGTCTGATTACTTCCCTATGTTTCAGTTTTGTGGTGGAATGAACCGTGTCGTTGTACTGCGAAACCAACTCATCGATAATTTGAATCCACTTCTAATTCCCCTGCCTGGTGAATATTTTTCACATTCGAGTTTTCAGTGTTCTGTTGAAGCGTTCAACCACGCTCGCTTTCTTCTCAGAGTACGTAGAGTACATGTTGATGTTACGGCGCCTAAGTAGTGCTTTGAAATTTTTATTGTAGAACTCACTACCTAAATCGACTTGCAAATTTTTAGGGGCGGTCACTCCTGAGAGTATTTTCTTGAAAACTTCGGTAACATCTAGACCGGTTTTGGATTTAAGAGGAATGGCCCGAGCAAACTTGGACATGACGTTAATGCAAGTCAGCAGGTAGTTTAAGCCTTTATTTAGCTTAGCGTACGGTATCATCTCCACCAAATCAGCCTGCCATAGATCGTTTAGGCCCAGTACAATCACCTTACGTCTTGGAAAATTTTTCTGCGTCGGTTTGTGAAGTTCCTTTACGAGTTGATCCATTTTTTTTATTTCCCATTCTGAACTTGAGTTTTGTTTTCATGATTTTCCTAACGAGGGAAGCGACTAGCTTTTCCCTCCATGCAAGTGATGGATCCTCTCTCACCCTTTGAGCTTTTTAAATTAGAACTTCATCGGCGGCGTGGCGATCTTTTAAGTCCGATCTCTCGGCGTAAGCTATATCATGTTCTTTGCAAGCTTCGTCTAGTTTATTTATTCCAGGATCTTCTCGTGCCAGTCGCATCTTCAGCTGAGTTCCAGGACCGCAGTATTGTTACTCCGGTAAATGTATTTCAATGGGCAAATTATCTATGATTTTGTTCACGATTCCCTTCCCCGTTTTGACGAAGTAAGCTTTTTTTGTACCACATACATCGCAAAGCACAATCTCCATCAGTCTGTTGTTTCGTGTAGTTGTAGAGACTGGGGCCTTCGACTGGTTAGGAGTCGAACGTTTACATTTGACGCAATATTTCATCTTTACGGTTGCTCTTTTTTACTATAGTACAATCATTTTTCATCTCTTTTAGAAAAAAAGATAACATGGATTCCTGTTCAATTATACTCACCGGCAAAGACTCCGACTTGAAAATTAATCTAAACACACTCATTCATTTTGAATCTTAAAAAAATTACGAATTGGCTCTGCTTAATTTAGATACTTATAACAGCATTCACAACAACACCTCAAGAAATAACGAAATTCAGTACACTACAGATGCTGGTGCTTCATGGCACAACGTGTTAGTAAGTCCCGGTGCTCACGAAATCGAAGATTTGAATAAATTTCTCAAGTCGGCGATAGATGCAAATGGGCACAGTAAGGATGCCATTGCAATTCTCCCCAATCTAAACACTTAAAGAACCAACTTGATGATTACCGATCCGAATTACGGAATATCTTTTTCGGGTGAAAAGAGTTGGCTCTAGTTTTGGGGTTTGACTTAGGCAACTACGTGAGAAGTCGAGAAAGTCAAAATACAGTCGACATTATGAGCATCAACACAATTTGTGTACACGTGGATATCATCGGCAATTCGTATCTAAACAACGACACTCAGTCCACTTTATATTCCTTTTATCCCCATTTTACCCCCATTTATCCCCATTTTACCCGGTTTCAAAATCATAGAGTCCCCGCATAATTTAATTTACCTCCCAGTTACTACAAAGTTAATCAGAAGTATAGGAGTTTGGCTCACGTCTCAGACCAACGAGCCATTGGATTTAAATGGTGAGACACTCACGGTGCAACTTCATTTGAGATCTACGAATTAATTTTTAAAAAAGTATAAAAATGCTCGTGTTTGGAAAAAAAGGAAAAGGATTTAATTTTAACTCTAATAATAAAAGACAAACGGTTTGACACCTAAAAACAAAGCTTTCATCAAATTCATAACAATACCCAGAAAATGAGTGTAGTAGAAGATTACTTAAAAATCAACTAACCTTTGGTGTATGATTCATTGATCGAGTCTTACACCTACCACAAATACAATCCTATTGTTGGCCACTGCACTGTGACTGAGGTTGGCGCTAATGACCAAGCTGTCCACGCGCCATTAAGCGGCAATCCCCCCACCACGAATACAATCCTATTATTGGCACAATCTCAACAACGTAAATTCGGAAATCCGAATCCATGTTGAAAACCAAGATTTATTTCTGCATGTTGCCAACAGCTACCTCCTGATTAAAGGGAGGTTGCTGAAGGACGGTGACTCGGCTTACACGGACGCTGACGTAGCTAGTCTTATTAATAATGCTTCCATGTTTCTGTTTTCTAACATCAAATACCATCTCGGTGATAAACAAGTCGACGAGTTAAATTGTCCGGGGTTTCGGTACTCTGATGAAGGGACTGCTCACCTACGGCTCGGCGGAGCCACTAGCTCTGCTTGG
Source organism: Lithobius niger (assembly GCA_023313725.1). NCBI lineage: Eukaryota > Metazoa > Arthropoda > Chilopoda > Lithobiomorpha > Lithobiidae > Lithobius > Lithobius niger. The sequence continues at coordinate 12,770 of JAHWFP010254678.1, forward strand.
CCAGTGCTAGGCGCTGGATGGTGCGGCTTCAGTCGCTGCTGAACTAACAGACAACTTGGATACAAACAGTGGCACGCGTCCAACATAGTTGAAACAACTCCCAAGGGAAGCTTTATGTTCTCCATCCCTCTGAAACACGTCATGGAATTTTTTGAAAATTACGATATGCTTATCTATGGAACTAAACACGTGCTCACACTCATGAGAGCGAGAGATACAAATGCCATCTTCAAAGCAGCGGCAGCAGCCAATGGTAAAGTCGTTCTAAATAGCATTAGCTGGCTCGTTCCACATGTCACTGCCTCGGGCAAGCAGAAACTTAAACTCTACAATCTCATCGTCCACGGAGCGACCGTGAATTTACGATTTAGGCACTGGCTTTATGATAGCTGCGTGCTCCCTCAAAATACCAGCTTCACCTGGCGCGTGCTGACAACTTCCGCTGTTGAAAAACCTAGGTGGATAGTTCTAGCTTTTCAAACTAACAAGCAGGACTGTCTAGTCAAAAATCCTGGCGTGTAGGATCATTGATGTCTGCAAGATGCCCACGTGACTCTAAATTCAGAAAGATATCTGTTTCTCGATTTAAATACTAATTTTGCTACTGGAGAGTACGTTTGCTTGTACAGAATGGCGCAGCAATTTAGGCAGCTGTGCTACAACACCAACGACTTGAGTTTCGACTTGCTTCAATTTAAGAAAGCCTATCCTCTCGTGGCGTTGGATTGCTCCAAACAGTCCGAGAGGCTTCAATCTGGAATCGTGGACGTACAAGTCAAACTGAAGTTTAGAGCAGCCGTGCCAGCTAACACTACTTGTCACGCTCTGCTCATTGGGGACAGGAAAATTAATCTAAAGTTGGACGGAGGTAAAGTCGAAGTTGTTTATGAAATAATGATAATAATAAAAAGGATAATATGGCGCTCAAAATATCCGGTAATGTTGCAACCAGGGTGTGGGCTTTTAAAGTTTTTGTGCGACCGCTTCTGGAATATACCACCCCGGTTTGGTCGCCATATTTAGCACGGGATATTGATCTGATGGAAGCTGTGCAGCGTAGATTTACGAGGGCCTCCTGGGTATGCGTGACGTTGCCTACCGGGACAGACTTAAAAAGCTTGATCTGGAACTTTTGGAGCTGAGAAGAATTAGATTTGACTTAATATTGACATTTAAAATCCTCCATAATTTGATATCTGTAGATCTTCATTCTTTGATTTCCCTGATTGTCCTATAAGCACACGGGGGCACAACTGGAAACTTATTGTTCCGGCCTCTCGTCTTGACTGTCGCCGGAACTTCTACGCAGTTCGAATTGTCCCAATTTGGAATGCTCTACGGGTCAGCATTGTGAATGCAAAAAACAATTTTGGCTTTCCGTAGAATGTTGGAATCTGAACCATTGCACAGATTTCTTAAGCGACCACTTCCGGCATATCCCTAACTCTTTTGTTCTTTCATTAAAACCATAACTTGTCAGGAACGGTGTAAGTGGTTCCCCAACCCTTCCGGCCTCCTTCCTCGTACCGGTGGTAAATTATATTATTATTATTTACCTATTTAAAACAAGATCACGAAAAAAGAAAGGCAGCTTTTTGCCGCTGGCACTGTTAGGACCCATTTTAGTCGGGGTTGGAGGATTGGCGGGTGGGACAGCGGGGGTGGTATCTGCCATAAAAAAGTCACAAAACGATGCAAAAATTCTGGCTGAACTAGTGCGGCATCACAATCAAGTGGAAGGTTCCGGCTCGAAGAAAAAAAATTAAACAAAAAAAGAAGCAAAAAAAATTGCCCCGTGGCAGAGGTCTTTACTTAAGACCACCCAAGGTTTAATCAACTTTAATAAACCTTTAACGAACTTTGATTTAAATGGATTGGCTAGAGTAATGAAAATTCCAAAATTCAGAGGTACTTTTAGTAAAGGCACGCTTCCCTTAAAACTTTGGCGTACTGGTGAAGATTTCCACGATGGAGATGGAAGTCATTGGGTCGCCTATTCCACTGTTTCGGGAGAACCTTGTTATTTCAATAGTTTTGGCAACATGGGTCCTCCCCGGTCTGTGGTAAACTACTTGGGACCGGGAATTAAATACAATTACGAACGAGTACAAAATTTTGACCAAATTTGGTGCGGCCACTTTTGCTTATTTTTTTAAGCGCCTTCTCTAAGGCACGTAATTACGAAGCTGTTTTAGTTAGGATAAGACGAGTCATCTAATAAAAACTTAAGTGCAAATCTAACTGGAAATAAACGTCTTCTGGGTGAAACTCTTCAAATGCTTCTACCGCAGTGAGCAAATTTTTTTCTATTACGTAAGGAATTTCGAAAACGGTAGCTGTTGAATGTTCGTCCTTTAGTTTAGTAATGTAAAGGGCGCTCATTCCTATTTTACATTTAGCAACGAGTGCAACACTCAGGTTGCTGCTGTAGAAAACTGCTTTATGAATTAAACCTGCACTCGTACACACGAAGCTCGAGATAGGACCGGAATTAACGAACCAATCGCTCTTTTTTTTCCAAAAGGCTTTTCGTGCAGAAACTGATCAGCATGAAACTGTTTTCATGCACAAATTTCTTTCGTAGCCGCGTCACTCGGCAAAGTTGGTTCGCTTAGGTTTCAAATCTGTTTGTTCGCCACATTAAAGTGCTCTTTCTGTTCGTCTTGTAACAAACAATTGTTGTTGACGAATACTTTAGTAATAGCATCATTCACCAAAGTAGGATTGCTTAAATTTCTAATCTGCTTGTGGGTTGCGTTGAAGTATACTTTTTGGTCGTCTTGTAATAAACAATTTCAGTCAACGTATACTTTCGACGCTGCATCAGCAGCGTGCCTGGGGAAAGCAATGTCATTAATTTGCTTCTTCTTGGCATAAAAATTCCCTTCAGCTTCATCTAAGTATAAAGCATTTTGTTAGATGTTAGAAACGGCGGAAGCCAACTCATCCCTGAGATGAGTAACAGCAGGAGGCAAGTCGGTTTTAAGTTTCTGAATTTCTGTTGACAGAGTATCGATCTGAGAATAATTTACCGCGTCTGAAAAATGTATAGCTGCTCCTACTTTAGTTAAACGTTTATTTTTCAAATCGTAATTGTTTGCGGGGGTTAAGACGTACCCTAGCCCAGGCCTGCCCTCTCGGACTGACCCCACCACTTCACCCCCTTCCCCTCTCATCCTTTTCAACGATTGTCCAAACTTATTAACAGACATTTTTTTTTTAAATATATGATTAAAAAAAAAGAGTAAGGAATGAAACAACACACATTAATTACCCGGTTTGTGAGGATACAAGTTGGGCTCAAGTTCCAATCATGCCAGTTGTATTTTCTTTTACTTCTCGGGTTATTGTACCTCTTATTCTCATAAACTGGGTCTTTAATGAATTGCTTTGAATCAATTTACTCGGTAGATTGATCCCCATTTTTTTTTAAATATTAAAAATTATATATAGATAAACCTCAAGATGTCTCAACCAACCTGGCAAACAAATCTCTCCAATCTATTGCAAAAAAACTTACTGAGAGTTAAAGATGATAAAGGAACAAAAATTAACGATGGTTTAAAGTATAACTTGTCTCCTTCCATACAGTTTAACAATTTAAAGGGTACGGGAACTCCCTTTTCAAACGAAAAATCAAATATAAAGGCTGGATTTTGCCCAGAGAAGCAGAAACTCAAAAATTATTGAAAAATCTTAAACGGTACATCTGCAAAAAACTGGAGATTGAGTGTGAAGATCAGAAACCAGTTTCCTTGACCATGTTCAATTATCCTAATTCTATGCAAACAGCTTCTCCCTGTTAGTCCTCTTCCGAAAAGGCAAACGACTGCTATGTCTTAGAACTTGGGTTTACGAAAATATACACAAAACAAAAGGTAAACTTAACAAAAACGTAATAGATAAACCGTGTTAAGTTAAATATCTTAAGGTGCTTTAAACTTGATGGAAGTTATTGGGAGAATTAATGCAGTATACGTTACCAATGATTCTCCCAGTAATGTGAAGTTGTGGTGCACCGTTGAATGTCGTGTGGTGCAACCAGACATCTCCAGTGGCACGTTTTCGGATGAAGACTTTACGAGTTTTGTATATCTGTAAACATAAAAAAATGTGTAAATAAACAACGTCATTGAAATTAAAAACTATGACTTTTTGTACTCAAGAAAAAACCGAAAAATCACTCATTCTTATCTTCAAATATCGGATGTTTAATTATAGGGCCCGCAAATTGTGGAAAAACTAATTTACTGTTTAATTTCATCTGTGATGAACAATGGTTGGATTATGACAGATTATTTATTTACAGTAAAAGTTTGTGTCAACCAAAGTACAAAGCATTGCAGTCTATATTTACCGAAATTGACGAAAAGATTGGAAGGGATGTCGAATTTTTTCACGGTTCTCAAATAGATTTAATTCCGCCCGAAGAACTGGACCCGAAATTTAGAAACCTGATTGTGTTTGACGACTGCCTTTTAGATAAACAAAAAAACATCGAGCTCTACTTTGCCCAAGGACGCCAGTTGAATGCTGATGTTTTTTATTGCAGTCAGTCCTACACGAGAAGTCCTAAACAAGTGGTTAGAGACAATTCAAATTTAATAATCCTTTTTCCAGTGGATGAGTTAAATTTGAAACAAGTTTACGAAAATCATATTGGCCCTGACATGGAATTTTCAGAGTTTAAAACGTTGTAGCAAAATTGTTGGAAAAAGCCTTATGGATTTTTAGCAATTAACAAAACGTTAAATGAGGGCAGATATAAACGTTCGTTTTTACCTATTAAACAAAAGAATGAAGACAAAACGAGAAATCACAAAACTCAAACGCCGTTTAACTAAAAAATTTTAAATCGGCGTTTGGGGAGAGAGAGCAAGAAAAATCACTACACGATTTTTTTTAACCTGTAGTCAGCACCTTGAAACCGAGGTCTGTCTCGGGTGCAACCACGCAAACTATGCCAATAAAAACACTCTAGCCACGCAAACTAAATCTTTTAAAAACACTCTAGCCACGCAAACTACACCAATTAAAATTTACAAAGAAGAAGGTAGTGATGAAGAAGAAAGTTACGAAGATGACTATGAATCACTGGCTCTCTCACCCTCCCCTGCACCTAGTCAGAAGGCATCTCTCGATTACAGCTTCACCCAATATTCAAGTCCGGCTGTAACTCCTATAATGCAAATTCCACCACACTCCAAAACTGAATACACGACAACGAGCACCGGTCCAAGACTCACCCCTACATATTCCGCGGTGCAAGCTAGATGCATTTCAACTCCACCTGAGCTACCAAATATGACAACGCTAAGGTCCCTCGATAGTTTGTTACCTGGTCAAAACATTGGAGACACCGCTAAATATTTCTTCATCAAATTTTTCAAAAATCCCCAATACAGTGACCTAATATTCGGTTTGCAATACGATAAGAAAAAAGGTGAGCTGACCTTCGGTAATAAAGTCGTTAAAATCTTTGAGAATGATGTAGTGGTCGAGGGTGAGCAATACGTGGGAAGACGCGGGCTTTGGAATTTGCTAGTTTTCAAAAGTTTGAAAGAAACTACCCTCGCGCCAGAAGTTAAAGCAGCTTACGCGGCCATGTTAAAAAATACTAACACGATTTATCAGAACAACAACCCAAAAACTAATATACCCAAATCTAAACGTAGCACGAAGTACAAGACTGTTATCGCCCCGGTTTGGGAAGACATGAAGAAAACAGGAACGGGTATGGTTAAAAAAGCGTGTAGTAAATATTACGATAATCCTAATGATTTGATTAAAAGACTGAGAATTTTGCACAAATCCACTCTGGCAGGGCACGACCTGCATCGAAACGAGATTGAAATTTTATCAAAAATGCAACAAAGAAAAATTATAAGTAGCCACCAAAAAACAGTGGCGTATCTAAATTTGGGGTTAGGTTGAATAAATCAAAAAATAACTTATTCTGGCTTACCTGTCTGGTGAAATTAGGGCCGAAGCAAATGACAGGCATAAGAGTGGCCCTGAAGAAAAAAAACTGAAAAGTATTTTTGAACAAAAAAAAAAGAAAATAGGATGGATTTTTCTGAAAATAAGCTGAACATTTAAGGTTTCTTTTAAGATTCCCCTAAATTTACATGTTAAGACCTGCCATAAGTTCAAAACTGAAGTCAGATATACTATAAAACCGGAAACTTACTGTAAATTGCTCAGCACACAAAAATGCTGAAATTTCTTATGCCTGAATACACCTGAGAAACACACAAGGGGACCTCCATTCAAAATTATAGCAGTAACTTATAAAATGTAAAATTAAACAACAGCACTAACAGCTGCTTCCTAATAGAGCTCTAAAAAATTCATGTCACCCCCTCCCCCTGGAAAGGTTTGGAGATGAACATACGAGCAAAGACATAGGTCTAAATATAACCAAGCATGAAAGTCTTCATCGGTTTTGCTGATTTCCTGATTTTTTTTTAGCTTTGCAATCCTCCTAAAAATACATTTGAAGTCCCTAAAATGTTTAAACTTTGGTGGCTTTCCTCCTATTTGCTCGTTTTCAATTAAAACTGACTTTCACGCCTGTATAACGGTCAGGTCTAAATACAGCACAATAATTTATCTAGAATTTTAAGGGCTCGTAATACGATCACCGAAGAATTTTTTTTCCCTGCCAAGCGTATTCTGCAGGTACTCATTTTGAAACATTCGTGAGCATAGATTTTGCCATAATCTTCCAGAGCCATAATCATGTGCATAATTTATAATGACAGTTACACCGTGAAAGATTGGTACGTATTTCCTTATAAAAATAATGGGTAATTATGTAGTTTAAGCGAACCACTCCAAATCACTCAATTTTTTTAATAATCGACGTGTATCATCATCCTGTTGCCAAATCATATTAAAAAACCAGGGGGAAACGTGTTTTAAGGTGTAAAAAAACCATTGAAAACACGTAAAACGATAGTTAAGATCGTGTTAAAGCACCGGCCATATCGCAGGAGACAGAGTAACGAGAAAACCTGATTTCATCGCAATGAAAGAAGACGCAAATTACCTAACAAACCTCACCTAACCTAACCTAACCTAAAAACATAACAACAAAAACGGTAGACAGCATAGTTTGGAACATTACTTTCCGTTTTCGCGATGCCAACTTTTCGTGCTACTCTGAATCCTGGAACACGGCCGCTGCTTTACAGGGCCAGGCCACAGTGTTACGTGGTTAAAAAACGTGTTTGGAGAGATAAAAAACGTGTTTACATAACAAAAAAACATTCCTCCCCATTTTTGTAACGTGAAATTAGAAGAGGATGAAGATTTAGGTCGGTACGTGCCAAAATTGATCGATTTATCGTGGTTCGCTTAAATTCCATAAATACCAAATAATGTCTGTTTGAGTATATCACGGAAATATACAGGTTAACCCACAATTTTCGTCCAAGGTCCCTAATTCATCCCTAAAAATGAGGGTGCCGGGGTGCAGGGGTGCTTGGGGGTTCCTACTTGGCATTCTGACAATTCTGAGTTCTTAGTTAGCTCAGAAAGCTAGGAGGACATTTGGGCGTGCTGGGTGTGCTTGAGGGTTCCTACTTGGCCCTCTGACAATTCTGAGTACTTCGTTAGCTCAGAAAGCTAGGAGGGCACTTGGAGGTGCTGGAGGTGCCGGGGGTGCTGGAGGTGCCGGGGGTGCTTGGAGGTTCCTACTTGGCCCTCTGACAATTCTGAGTACTTCATTAGCTCAGAAAGCTAGGAGAGCACTATGGGGTGCTTGAGGTGCCGGGGGTTCTTGGGAGTTCCTACTTGGCCCTCTGACAATTCTGAGTACTTCGTTAGCTCAGAAAGCTAGGAGAGCAGTTGGGGTGCGGGGGGTGCCGGGTGTACCGGGGGTGCTGGGGGTGCTTGGAATTCCTACTTGGCCCCTCTGACAATTCTGAGTACTTCATTAGCTCAGAAAGCTAGGCGAGCACTTGGGGATGCTGGGGGTGCTGGGGGTGCTGAGGGTGCTGGGGGTGCTTGCGGGTTCCTACTTGGCCCTCTGACAATTGTGAGCTCTTAGTTAGCTCAGAAAGCTACGAGAGCACTTGGGGGTGCTAGGGGTGCCGGGGGTCGTTAGGGTGCTGGGGGTGCTTGGGGGTTCCTACTTGGCCCTCTGACAATTCTGAGTACTTCGTTAGCTCAGAAAGCTAGGAGGGCACTTGGGGGTGCTGGAGGTCCCCGGGGTGCTTGGGGTGCTGGGGGTGCTTGGGGGTTCCTACTTGGCCCTCTGACAATTCTGAGTACTTCGTTAGCTCAGAAAGCTAGGAGAGCACTTGGGGGTGCTGGAGGTGCCAGGGGTGCTTGGGGGTTCCTACTTGGCCCTCTGATAATTTTGAGTACTTCGTTAGCTCAGAAAGCTAGGAGGGCACTTGGGGGTGCTGGAGGTCCCCGGGGTGCTTGGGGTGCCGGGGGTGCTTCGGGGTTCCTACTTGGCCCTCTGACAATTCTGAGTACTTCGTTAGCTCATAAAGTTACGAGAGCTCAGAAAGCTAGGAGAGCTCTCGGGGATGCTGGGAGTGCCGGGGGTGCTGAGGGTGCTGGGGGTGCTTGGCGGTTCCTACTTGGCCCTCTCACAATTCTGAGTTCTTAGTTAGCTCAGAAAGCTACGAGAGCACTGGGGGTGCTAGGGGTGCCCGGGGTTCCTTAGGGTGCTGCGGGTGCTTGGGGGTTCCTACTTGGCCCTCTGACAATTCTGAGTACTTCGTTAGCTCAGAAAGCTAGGGGAGCACTTGGGGTGCTGGGGGTGACGGGGTGCCGAGGATGCTGGGGGGTGCTGGGGACCTACTTGCCTTCCTGACCCTCCCAGAGTTCTTAGTTAGCTCCAGTGGGCTAGGGAAGAGTAACTGCTCCCCCCATAAGGCCAAAGAATGATTTGAAGTACAGAAAATCCCGGTATTTATTCGTTTTTGGTGACCTACTTTTCAAAAATCCAACTTTTGGTTTTTGAAATTGTCCGGACGGATTTTCATTTTAGCTGGCTAACCCATGCACATAAAATGACTTTCCACAGCTGCATTTGCCATTAGGGAAAAATTGTTTGAACAGGACGGTTTAACTGGAAGAGCAGGTAGAAGATCGTTTATTCCACTGATTTTAAACATAAATGTGCCTTAATACTAGTTTTAGGGTAATGCCAAACCGTAAAATAAAGTTTTAGAACAAAAATTTTTGGGATTCTGTGCTTAGTAAAACTTCAAATTAGCGACGTTTGTAGCAATGTTTCCAGTTAGCACTAAGCGATAAAATTAAAGTAAATGTGCCGAGCAACTGCACCTTTTTTTAAATTTCGTGTGCGTTTTTTACAATTCTAGATTTTAATCATGGTTTAGGCACTAGTTTATGGCAGTGTCGATAGCAAATTTGACGGATTATTTATGCTAAAACCCCCCGACTTTAATTTAAATCAATCTGACAATTTGTTTTTACATGTCAACAATTTTTTAATGTCATTTTAAGATCAGCAAATATTCAAACGAGCAAATATTCAAAACAAGTAAAATTCAAAATTTACCTTTTAGAGAAAAAGCAAAATATCTACCCAAGCAAAAGTACCACAGACTACAAACTTTTGATTGTTTAGAAATGCACTTCTATGGCAAGCAGTTACAAAACAACAACAAAATTTCTTAACTTTTGTAAAATGCAGGCTCCGAATCAGTGTGAAGAATGAATTTAACTTATTTTGAAAACACGGTTTTTCTTTCAAAGTCCAGTAAATGCCTACACTGTAACGTACTAAAATCTGAACTAAGAGAGTTAGCCATGTGGTGTCAAAGGGAAAGTTGCTTAGAATTACTTGCACAGTACAAATTTTTGCGTTTTTTTTTCCAACAGGATCATTCATTTTTTTTCGTAAGTCATAGGATTTAACTTGGTTTGTTCAAAACGGTACTCGTGATTTAACTTGATTTGCACGAATCGTGAATTTTGCTTGGCCCGTAAAAGACAAGTTTTCAATGTTTTTTGCACAAATACAAATGTGCGTGGTTTCCATCCTACAACAAATGTATGGTAAGCCATCTAACGCAATTTTTTTTTCAAAAATGTGATTTAATTTGTTTCTCATATTTGCTCTTCATATAAAGGTTTGTTGTTTTGTAAAAATAAACAAGAATTTACCTACCTTATTGGAACGCTCTGAGGAGGAGCGGTTCCGTCGAAAGAAAATAGAAACCACGAGTCGGAAGGAGGAAAATAAAGTCGAAATCTATCACAGGTGTCATGGTCCACCTACATTGCAGCCCTACCGGGAAATATTACCGATAATTTATGCTGGCTTACCTCCAACAAACTGTGACCTTTAAAATATCCTACAGGGAAAGCGTAACCGATACACTACTTTTTTCTTATGTATGCCAAAAAAATGGAGAGATTGCCGCACGATTTTTGTTCCCACAGATAACACTCGCCAGTTAATTTTTGTACTAACCGACTGGCTTTATTGTGTAGAATTTTGTGTCCCTCATAAAATATTTGCCCCCCTCCCCACCAAAAAAAAATGCTATCTAGGGAAAAAACAATTAGCGCTATTGACATATTGAAAATTGACCGTTTTTTTAATAGCAATAACCATTCCTTCCCCATATCAAATGGTCCAGGCGCTGGAAAGTCACACCCCTCATCCGTAAAAAAAAATAAGAGTAGCTTATGAAAAATTCTCAACAACACTTTAAAAAACCTGCAAAAAAAAATATTCAAATAGCACGGGTTTTTCATGATGGGGAACCCAACAAGTTACACGCAGGACACTTTTTTTAAATACAAAAATAATAGGAGAGGGCCTTCAGGGGGACTGGGGGGTTGCTCAAAAGGGCCTGCTTTTCACCATTTCTTATACTACTGTCATAGATTTCATGTTACACATGTACTAAACCTTTAATCATTTCTGGAGAAAATGTAGCTTGGCCATTGTGGTACCCGATTTTTTTTATTTCCTATGTGTCAAACAAGCGTCCGTCTCTCTCTTCTTCCCCCCCCCCTGGGGAGGGGGGGCGCCGGCAAACACATCAACACTCGTTATGCAATATTCTTATTTTGAAGCTCTTAAAATCTGCACAATAAATTACACGAGAATTAGGCTAAAACTTGCAGCCAATTGAATGGTGTAAAAAAATTCTTCCACTCCATTGTTGCCTTTTTTGTTTAGCGAGGGGCGAGGGAGCTGCTTCCACTGGTTGACAGTATCAAAAAACTTTCTTTTCAGAAATTGCTTGGTTTGACAAGACTTTTTAATGATGTATCACTCGACCACCCTTCCCATTTGAAATTTCTTAGACACGCCCCTTTGCCCCCCACCCCCCCCCCCCTAGGGGGCCCCCCCAAAGATGAACAGATTGGCAGTGGATTGTCCATTGTCCAATGCGAATTTGTCAGTCAATTTATTACTGCATTAAGCTATTTTCAATACTTCTCGAGTTATGGAACTGTAACGGGTTTCGTGATACACCCTGTATATATGTATATACCTCTTCGTCTCTTAAAATAGGAAAGCTAAAAATAGGAGAAAAGTGTCAAAAGACAGACAATTAATCCTGATTTCGCGTAGGCGTACTTTCTTAGTTCTAGGTAAAAATTTCCCCTCGAAAAAAGCGAAAAATCCCCATTGGACCATTGTTGAAACGAATTTTTCGAAGTTGATTGTTATTTTCGAAATATCACTTTTTCCTGCTGTGTGGATCGTCCACAATTGTTGCGCCACATAGGAGGCACTTGGTCCTACGGCACTTGGTTCTTGGCATAGGGCCTTAGGGCTTCGTTCGACAGATGACCGGGTGCGGGTAACGCTCGCTAAAACCCTTTCAGGCACTTGGTCCAGAAGTGTTGTCAGTAGGATTACGGCTGGCAATGCTAACAGCCGTCATTCAAGAATGAGGCACGCGCAGGTCGCAGATGGGACGACTGTTGGAGTTGCATTTTGGATGTTTCAAACACAAACTACCTATTAAATTTAAATGAAATTTCAAAAAGCTACGAAAAGATTAATGCTAAATTAGGCTGACTTAAACATATTGATAACATGAAAAGGATGTCAGAAATATTTCCAAATTTGCATTTGTAAACCATCGACATTCGATCAATAGTGCTCTACTCAGCAATATAGCTGGTGCTCTACTTAGCAATATAATCCAGCCTAATTGTGGTAAACACGACTAGTTTCTAGGTAGAATTTCCCTTTGGTCTAAATCGTTTATATTAGTTAAAATTTATAAGCGACATGTGGTTGCTGTTTCAAACTATCACACGTAGTGGAGAAAGAGATAACTTTTAAGTAAAAATTCTTAAAATTTGAGAAACAAGGAATACCCTCATAAAGCCTGCAACATTTATTTGAATAAAAAAATAATCTATGCCAGGAACGGCACAAAGGAGTATGCATGATAAAATTATCAAGCTTGTTTAGTTGAAGCATGCATCAACTCGCGTGCTACAGTCTTGAAACGGCCTTGCAGCTTGGATGCATAAGGCTTCTTCAAGCCAAAGCCGACTGGTGTAGAAATCGCGTGTCTCGCCTTCTGGTTCATTGGCAGTTTAGGCACACGGCAGAAGGGGGATAGTATTGTAAGCGGCGAAGCCATTTTTTGGTTTAGTTCATTTGTTTATGAACTGAAGGCTTACGAAAAACGTGCGCTGCACTCTGATCATTTGCTTGATTGTTTTAGATGTGGCGCGAGACGACGCGGAATGAGCGAGCGACTCCCTTAGTACGTATATAAAATTTCGTGATGGATCCCTAACTGAAAAGCCATAGATTTGAATTTGGCATAAATTACATCCGTGAATTAAAGTTTATTTCAATTGTATATTCGCTGCCTTTGCTGATCTACTTTATAATCCGAATGTCACAGAAACGTAACAAAATCGATTAAGAGCAGCAAATGAACGAGACAGCAGATAAAACTACGTTAGATCTAATAAAAATAATATTTAAAAAATTTATTTTGACACACATGTCAATCACATTTAGCTGAGTAATATTAAATTAGAGTTGCCGTGGAACCACCACATCAATACATGCATTACTTATTAGAACTTTGAACGACTCGGCCTTCTAAAATCACGTGACGTTCTTCGACCGGCGTTCACCTTAGAATGTAGGCGGCGAGGTAGAATTCCGTTTACAGATAAACAGAAGACATTAACAAATAACCGGTATCGAACACAGTCAAACAATCCAATAACTGTCGCTGTTTCTGGGCAATATTTTGCTTCAAAGGCGAAGGTATGCTCAGTCTGCCTCTGTTTTGTGAACATCCAGTCAACAAAATTATTCAGTTAGCTGCCATATCTCTCAAGTAATCCTAGTCGTAGGGTAAATTCTAACTTTAATTTCCGGAATTTCCTGCTGCTACTTCTATATTCCCGTCAGCAAAGTAATTTACTTGGGAACATTTTAAAGTGACTTCAGGAAGGAAGTCGTCATTTGTGGTATTCGTTTTTAGATATTGCCAAATCCCTAAGCAGATGTTCAGTCGACCTCTTTATTGTGAACAAGTTTATTGAATTAATTGTAATGTATGTTAGCAATCTTCATCGCTGGGTAAATTCTAAGTTTAATTTCTTGGAATACCGAGGTGCAAATTCTATAGCCCCAAGAAAAAAAGACATTCATGTTTTATGTATGAAAGCTGAGGCTGCACTGCTATTTTTTGCTAGTACACTTCACTCATCATCCAGTCGTGAGTTTAGTTTGTTTTGTCAGCCATTTCTTCTACAGTGGTGTCGTCCTTAATTGAGTGGCCAAGCATGATGTCATTGGATTCCTTCAGTTTGGATTTCCTCTCTACCTGGTGTTTGTATAATTCTTTGCAACAAGTTGAAAAAACGCAGTTGCAGTCACGCCCATTTTTGGAAAACAGTTTAGCCAGTGCTGAACGAAGATCAACTGTTTCTCGCTTTAGATCTTCCATTATGATGAAACTTAGGGTTAGGACGTTCAATTATTTTTATACGTCTTTAATAATTTAAATTTAGTCTTAAAACCTCGCACGACTTACAGCTTCCCAATCTTCAAATTGTTCTTTCTAGCACTTCCAGATGTTCATGGGTTTTGCCACCGAATGTTCCTGAACATCTCAGTTAAAGTGAAAGAAAAGCATGAAATATTTTGGGTTTATCAGCATTCTTTTTTTTTACTCGGCTGATTCAAAGCTTTTTGCGCGTTGCTGCATTGAACACATATTTCAGTAACCAACGCTTACGGTCCTTTTCACTCAACGATTCCAAACAATATTGAACTATTAGCAATTTACAACTCTTTATCGTTGCAGCCGTTCAATAACCTGCTTTAACCTGGGACGATAACGATATAATTATGGTCAACTGTATTTACCGGACAAGCAGATTCACGACTTTGGTGCAGCCAGCATTGATACTTCCGCTTTTAGGTTTTAGAATGGCAGCCGTCATAATGATTATCCTAAAATCATGGGGTACAAAATGTTGGGGAAACACAATTCCGACGAGTAGGGGAAAACACTCATGGCTACAGTTGCACTGTGATACTCTTTGCAAAATTATCCTAGCAGAGGCAGAATTTTTGAACTATCTTTCCAGTAGCTGTTCGATTTTAGAAATTGATGTTTGCATCATTTTTAAGATATACAGAGTTTTCGTGAATTTGTGGCAACCTGCTCAATACATGCATTACCTTCGTCCCACAATTATGACAAAAATGATGAATTATATGTTGGGTATCCTAAGACGATGTAATATAATAGACTTCAATATGGTAATCCTACAATATATTTATTTATTTATTTTATTTACAAAATTATAATCCCTACAAAGAGGATGATAGTAATTTCAGTTTAAACAATAATTTCACGTATCTCATTCAGGCGAGAGCAAAGCGAGAACAGAGTAAACCAGGCGCCGCCATGTTTTTTTCTATACGGCGGCGCCTGCTAGTATGGTTGTACCTCCGTTCTCGCCTCTGCTTTCGCTTGAATGAGATTTGTCAAATTGTTGTTTTAATCTGAAATTGCTGTCATGATCTTTATAGGTGGTTACAATAATTTTCTAAATAAATTTTAATAAATAAATATATTGTAGGATTGGCCTTTGGCAAACCTCATCAGATCTCTTTCAGACAAGAACCGAAAATTGGCTGGCGCCATGTTGACGTAATTGACATTTGGTTAAGCGCCGGAAGGAATGATGCTTGCGAAGGTTTGTAATGCATTGTTTCTAGTACAGTCATGACCCCCTGCTTTAACCGAACGGCCGCAAAAGTGAACCATTGTTTAATTTCTGGAAACTCCACGGCCAAATAGTCCCTGGTTCGAGCCTGTCCTCAGTCCCTCCCCTTCCAAGTATTTTCGGGAAGAGTAAGTCTCGTGATGCATCGCTCAGTTGCAGGAAAACGTTTCAAATTCACGCCCTTTTCAAAGAAAAACGTTAGCTTCCGGGGTGCCAACCCCAATCCCCAAGCGGAGTCACGTGTTTTAAATTATATCTCCAAGTTGCAGAAAAACGTTTCAAATTTACTCCGATTTCTTATGCCGAGGC
>JAHWFP010254683.1:0-11478 GCA_023313725.1 Lithobius niger
TTTGAGTAGAGTGTCCATTGTTAGAAACATAAAAACGCAACAACAGTCTTCTGTCAAGTCACAGACTTCTAGCTGTTCATGTTATTTTATTGTTTCTATACACTAAATAGAAACCTTCCAAATTGTACAGAGTTGTCTTACTTGTCGTCCCCTGGCCAAAGTATTCACGAGAATTTCCCCAAAACAACATTGATAGAACTTTCTATAAAATCTTTGTCCATATAAATAAAAAATAAAAAGTAGTACAGCACATTGGTCAGTGTAAATCGTCTTCTTCGTCGTCATGTCATGATCACATACATATATCAAACAAGAAATCATTTGCCACAGTTGTTTTTTCTTGCTCGGAACGTCAAACAGTCCATGATTGACAAAACTTTCTCGTGGATAATTTGTTGCCGAAGAAGACCACGTGGTTTTAAAAATTGAAAATAATAACACGATGGTACGGGTTGGTTAGACTTGATCTAGGAAACAACACACTGTGAAAACCTGACATGGATGTGTAAGCGCACAAAGTTTGACCACAGTTTGAATGCAAAACTTTGAGGGGGGAACGGGAGGCTTGGAAAAGAGGGTGGAGGAGCATCAAAAATGACACTCGAAGCGCTGGAGGTTGATTAAAGTGGTTTGGCGGTGATCACAGTGATAGGACAACGGGAGTAAGAAAATAATACGATCTTGGAAACATTACCTCAAGAGGGGTTAATAGCAGTGCATGGAAGAAAGAGGGACGAGTCCGTCAACACCATGAAACGTTGCTGGAACTAATATCACAATTGCAACGTACAGGCTTTCAGTATTTATACGTTCAGGGAGACATGGACAGCATGCCTTTAGCAGAGGGTTGCATAAATCAAAAAGATAAAACAAATGTATTCAGGATTTGGTGTTTGTAATGAAGTTACTACTGTAACACACATACTTTTAGTGCAGAACCAACACAATAGTGGCTGGGGAGGAAGAGTTTCTTTGGAAGAATTGTTGTAAGGAACTAAATTTGCAAGGAGGCGGAATAAGTTCAAGGTAAGGGGCAATGTTTCATGGGACAGATGTTACCCGATGGTGATGATGGCTAAAACGGCACCTAGAAAATTTACATTTTCACATCTTGGAAAATGGATTAAGATCACTGGACAAAGGCTAAGGGGATTCACCAAATTATTATTTTTTCCTACGATCAAGAGAGTACATTGCAACAATGCAGAGGAACAAATAAAAAAATAAAATAATAATGGAAGGAAAATGCTAAATCTGTTTTTGTTTTTAATCGTTGATGGCTGGTTGGCGTTTCACGTTGGAGTCTTGCCGTTCGTTGGCAATGGTTGGCTTAGAATCCAGCAAGAACTGTGTACATGGCATTTATAGCTCTATTATAATATACTACAACTCTTAGGAGAAAGACTATTTTACACCACATTTTGTCCATTCATTAGTACAAAAAAAAGGAGAAAACACATCATAATCCCTGGTCAAGAGATAAATCACATTAATTTTCCTAGTTGCATTATATTATCTTCATCCTGGCTCATTCCTTTGCAGAAAAAGCCATCGGCTCAATAAAGCAGAATCGAGTTTGAAGCAGCATTATAATGCAAATCACCCCTCAATGCCTTGACAGCGCGCGGCTTCGAGCCGACTGAGTCCGTCCGTCATGTCAACCAGCCTCACTTTTTGACGTACTGATATGTTCACATGAACCAAACCACTTAATGCAAATTCTGCTATTGGAAAGCCATCCCTTATCACACTTTTGTCTCGTGGACTTCATAAATAAAATACATCATAGAAGTTTCTTCTTTTTATTTGTAAAGTATGTTTTTTGTTCGTTTTAAATTATTCTATGTGTTTAAAGTAAAGATCTGATCACATTGCAGATGATTTCATTAAATCCTCTCTCACTCGTCATTAAAAAAAATGTGTTATTTTGTTCTTTTTATTTTACAGCCCCTCATTTCAAGGGGAGTAGTCATTATCTGGACTGAGATTCGAGCTCCGTTGGGTTACTCGAATCCTTTTTGTCTTTTGGGTGTGGAGGTTCGTGGGAATTTTCCACAGGACTCGTGGTTGTGTTAAGTTTGTGAACAGCGGGCGAGTTGCCCTGGCTTCTTTGACCAGTATGGTTTTGATTGTTGGCAGTAGCCGAAGGAATAAGGGGTGGCGGTACGCCCACCGAATTCATAGGAGAGTTGCTCTTGCTTCTGGCAGCAGCCTGCGAAAGACTAGTTACCAGAGGACTCACAGTCTGAGGAAACATGGCCGATAAATACTGCTGCTCGGGCGGACGCAGCTGAGGAATCTTGGACCGCTCGTACGCCACCTGACGCTCACGCTCCATAAATTGTTCTTCCATCTGGCGCCGGAAATCGTGTGATTCCTGGTTGCGGTACATCATGGCAGCTAGAGGATTATAACGATGAAGCAGTTGCTCGTGCCGCTCCCTTTCCATCTCTATTCGGTGTTGGAGTTCCATGCCACGGTAGGCATCACGAATTTGTTCTGGGCTCCACACGTTTAAGTGAGGATGAGGTGGCGTTGGTCCTGGCTGACGCTCTAATGGATTGGCACCTGGGGGCGGGTGAGGGGCCAGCCCAAACCCGCTTAGCATCCGAGTCCTGTCGAGCATTGACGACATGTGAGATGGCGGAGGTCCTAATGAACGCGCCATGTAGTCGTTGCCCAACGGAGGCCCGGCAGTGGCTTGAGGAGGGTCGGGCCGAAGCCTTTGTTCGCGTTCGACCACATCTCTAGCACCCACCACCAGGATATCTTCCTCCTTTTTGGGTTCCTCCTTTACACGCACATCGCCTTTAGTGAGTGAAGTTAGGACACTGTCAAAGGCACTATCGCTCTTGGAGATGGAGTCCCGGCGCAGATGATCGTTGCGAATTGGTGACCGAGAGTTGTCTCGCCGGTCACGTGGACGAGATTCAGGAGGTCTGTCACGGTCCCTTGCTCTGGTGAGATCGTCACCATTCCTATGTTCACGTACATCGTAATTTGGAGTCGTCCTCTGAAGTGAACGATTTTCCCGGTCCCTGTAAAGACACAACCGGAAAAAAAAATTAAGTTTGGTCTTTAGTTAGCATACTCAACATGACAACAAAACACAGAATCTAATGCCATTAAAAAAAAAAAAAGAAAGCTGTTTCTAGGGCAAAATTAATTTCTCACACCAATAGTTCACGCAATACCAAAATTTCCACGTAACTGATTATTTACAGGCGAATTTACTGACGTGAGAATAAAATTCCTTTGTTAAATGAACAAGATAATGCAGTTCACTACACCTCCCTAGTACACCAACTTGAAGCAAAGTGGAGAGGAGACCTTTCCTTAATACACCACAGGAAGAGGGCAGCACCGTCAACACAGTGAGCTGTCCATGCAAGTCCCACTGAGATCGTACGCCAAATTCAAATGTGTGAACGTTTGTGCAGTTGCTTGCAAGTTTTCGAGGCTAGGCCTGAAGAAGGTGGCAGATCTAAGCCACCGAAAATTTACCTGTAAATTAGCATTTACGTGGAACTTTTGGTATTTCGTGAACTGAGTAATTTTCGTTAAACCAAAGTAAATCCGACGCTATGTCAATCTTTTTGAAAATTAATTTCTTTCCCTGTGCAGGCTTTTCTTTCCCCGTGCTCCTTCATGCTGGCATCAAAAAGCTACAATAAAAAGCATGAATATTACCAAAAATAAAACTACATCAAGTCTTGCTATTTTATAAGTCTTGACATTTTATAGAAATTTCATTTTTCTGCAAAAAGCTGAGTATCATAGCAAGCAAAGTTAGGGAAAAAAGGTTCGTGCGGAGACTTTGAGACGGTGCCTGAGAAACAGATTTTTTTTTAAGTGGCCAAACCGACATTTAGAGAACTTGTCAATTTAACTTGGCACCAATATTATCTTCCCCCCGTAAAGGTAGTTCCTGTTGACTGTAAGAAAATCAAGCGGCATTTGCAGCTAACGCTTATCAATACCTTACTGTTACCCCAGCGGATGCAACATTTAAAGGTGTCAACTAAATTATTGACATTCAACTTCTACAGTAATATCTCTGTGGGCCTTGTGGAGATGAAGATGGTAGAGATCAATGTGTGTAGTGATAATGGTGATGACAATGGTTTGGTTAAATTGATAGCCTCCATGTTTCAAGCTAGGAGTTTGAGTATGTTTTGCCTCACGCCTGATACAGAAAGTTGCCTTGAGTTATAGTAAACATTCAAGGATTAATGAATGTAAATGTACAGATATTACAGATATGTTGTTGATTTGTTGCCCCAACCATGATAAATAGCCCAGTTTCCAGTGTCTTAGTTTCCAATTTAGGACTATAATTCTTCTACGGCACACGCTTAAAATAACAGGGTTATGAGTCCAATTCACAGTACCATCCACAACCTTTTCAAATAATCCAAAAAGGATTACAGACCAGGGCATCCTGAAGAAACACCTTAGGCCTGTAAAGAACACGGTTCTGCAGACCTGCCTTACAAACCCGCAAATGTGAGGAATGTGGTAAGGTTTATTCAGGGACAAGGCACGAGTGACACCTGTGCATATAAGGTGGCTAGTTAAGTGGTGATACATTTTCGTAAGAAGGTGCACCGTATAAATCCAGTGAGTTTAACTGCAATAGTGTATGCAGGCCTATGAAAAGGCCCACAAGTGAGAAGAGCTTGGTAGTGTACTACAGATACAAGACAGTGAAACACTACACAAGTATGAAGATATGTGAGTGACCGCATGGATATAACGCTGAATGTGACGACACACCGAAGAGAAACCATTCATTTAACTGTGAAGGTTATGGTAAAGCCTTCATGTGTTATCCAATAGGCAATGCATCTGCATGCACACATGGGTGAGAAACCACTCATATTAATTCTATCATTCACCTTAAAATCAAAGGGTGGGTATTTGCCCGAATGTAAACCTATGCGAGACTTAGATGAAAAAGACATTAATGGGCGTTTACCCAATTATGTGTCGTATTATGCGAAACATTACGGCAAAAAATAGATTTTGTGAAGACACAATTATGATAAATGAAGGTGATACGTCAAGTGGGTTGACAATGATATTTTCAGAGTTGGACAGAAATTGTAGGTTTCGCATTACAGGCTAGAAATTATAGCATGCAAATTTGACATATGTTATGTTTTTTTCATGAGCAAGAATTATGTGGATCTGTTGATGGCAAAAAATCCTGAAGTAGTGGCCATAGTAGACGAGGAAGAAGCTCGTCTCAGCTCTGTAAGGCGATATAGATTCAGAGACTCCAAAGCATTAGCAGCAATTGCCTTAGGAATTGAAGCCGACTTAAAGACACCGATTCAGACTTGCACTACTGCTTGGGATGCATGGAATGCATTGAGCGTCATGATTGAACCTAAGTCCCTCTCATGCACGCTCCAAGCAAAGAATTTGTTCTCATGAGAATGCAAACCGGTCAATCTATGGCTAAATACCTCAAAAGAGTCCAGAACGCAGTTAGCGATTTGGAGGCTGCAGGAAAAACAATAGACAAATAAGAGCATGCCTTCCACACAATTTTCAGTTTACTAACTCCGTAGTAGAACGACTGTATGCCCTAGAAGATAAAGGCTTTAAACCAAAGTTTATTAAAGACCACCTTTTGACAGAGTTTGAACGTTGAAACCCGACCGCCCAAAGCTTAAAGATGGCAATCAGATCCACACAACGTCTGTGGGATACAACCGACAATCAAAAAAGGTAAGTGGCGTTGGTAGGGATGGCCGTCACAACAAAGGATGTAGACAAAGAGCCCGTTTCGTCCGAAGGTAGTTTAAGAAGAAACATAACTCTTGCTTTTCCTGTGGTAGAAGTCAGCATTTAGCAAGTTACCTAACTCTACTAACCATCCGAAAGCAGATGAAAAAGGTAGACAGAAGATGGTCAAGCTTTCTTTACGGGAGTAAATGTATCAGCGAAGGCTGAATCATGCTGGATGCTTGATACTGTCAACAAAACTCGGAAAAAATTTACTGCACACTTTCACAATCAAGACAACAGCTTTGTCCAGCAAATTTTCGATAGCTTGAGCTGCTATCTTCTTCGGGTCTCAAGGATACAGCTCGGATTTTCTACATTTTCCACTCCAGTTCGACGAACTATTCGCATTTGAATTTGGCTAGCAACGTTGCCTCCTGTATTTGTGTTGCGGGCCTAGATCATAATTCCTATTCTCCACTGACAATGAAGTCGGCTAGCCAGATTGTTGCTCACTAAATGCTCCACTCTAGGAAATGAAGGGCCTTGAATGTTCATTAGTTCTTGCAATACACATTTTTCTTCTCAGGCTCTTGAATTGCAATAGATTCAAGACACCCGAGATGTGGATCTCTCATGGAATTTGACCTCATCAGTGTCTTCGTCTGCTTCCAGTCAATCTCGTGCTCTGTCGCCATGCAATGGACTGCTATGCCGTTATCTTCAACTTTATTGCGAACATTTCCCATATGTTGGGCCACTCTCGTCCTTACCCCTTTCCTTGTCTCTCCGATGTAAACGGCACCGCAGTCCTTGCATGGCACCCGATACACAGCTTCCCTTGTATTTCTTACTGCTCCCATCATTTCTTCGTCTCTCGATTTTTGGCTTTCTTTCACATTCGTGAGGGTGTGTTTCATACTACCCGACATCCTCTTTTTCAACCCTTCCACAATCTTCAAATATGTTCTGAATCCATTCTTACGCAAGATGTCGTGGACAGGACCCGTCTTCCGGGTAGGTCAATCTTACTCTAGGACCGTCTTCACCACTTTCTCACTCCCACTCCCACCTCTCATCTATCCTGCTTCCACTATCTTGTATGCTTTCTTCTTTAGACAATTTAGAAGTACTGCAGGATAACCTAGTTTTAGAAATCTTCCTTTTGTTCTTTCCTTGCGAGGTTCAGCCATCTCTCTGTTACTAGCGTTACGCACCATTCTCACAAACTCGTTCTTTGGGGTGTCCCGAGGAATAGGGAATGGCTCGGTCGGTTGCCATTGGTTTAACGTATGGTTGGTATACCAGCTTTCCATCATCACCTCCCTTAACCTTGACATCAAGGAATGGGAGTTCACCTTCTTCCTCACCCTCAGCTGTAAACCTAATTCCTTCTCTCCAGTTGTTGACCCTTTCAACAACAACTGGAGAGAAGGAATTAGCTTTACAGCGGAACGTGAGGAAGAAGGTGAACTCCCATTCCTTGATTGTAATCTTTTGTAGTTTCATCATGTTAATTCTATGATTCACCTTAAAATCAAAGGGTGGGTATTTGCCCGAATGTAAGTCTATGTGAGATGTAGATGAAAAAGACAGTAATGGGCGTTTACCAAGTGTCTACAGTATGAAACTTTCAGATTATTTTTCAAAAGAGAACAATTTAAGGGGATAAAAGTTGACTCTTTTAAAAATGTATGAAGCAGAAAAACATTTTACAGGATGGGCGTCAACTGGTGATGCATCTTTAGCTAATTACTGACAAACGAGTGCACATCACATTTTAGCTAACATTTTCTGTACAGGTTGTTTCTCCGCAGTAATTTGTTAGCCCTGGCAGAAGTGCTGCATATGTTAACATGACAGAAATGTAAAGGAAAAATGTTAAGCAATAACAAGTTCAACTATAAAGCTATTAGAGCCTCTGCACACCGAGGTTCAATACATTTTATCAATGAATAAAAAACCAAAACAGAAAAAAAATGTGTACCTTTCTTTTTGTCGTTCTAACTCCTTTTCTCTTTCCTTTTCCCTGAAAAGTAAATTGTATGAAGTTTTATGAAAACGGATACACAGCATTGATTATGTATCAGTTAAAGAGAACCCCAACTTTACCTTTCTAGTTCTCGCGTTTTCTCCAATTCTTTCTCTCTCCTTTCCTTGTCGAGATCAGTAACAGATTTCCGTTGCTGTTCTCTTTCCCGCTCTCTTTCCCGTTCCCTCTCCCGTTCTCTTTCCCTTTCTCGTTCCCGCTCTCGCTCACGTTCCTCTTCACGCTGTCGTTCCATTTCTGTCTTCATGGTCCAATTAGATGCACCAGGTTGCCCTGGGAAAGAAGCTAGAGACCTGTGCAGTCTGTTCCACTGTTCATGTGCGGGAGAACCAGGTGCCGTCAAAAGATCTCGACTGCTCCCAAACATGCTATTGCCTGCAAACAAAAAAAATGTTAAATGTTTTATAAGCACAACATTTCGGCACATCATTAAATATAACTTTTTTTTTTATTTAGCTTTGCACCGATACAGTCATGTACTGAGAGTTTGATACCGACTCCGAATTACTTTGATAACTACTCTAGAGGGACAAGTCTTTTCATTAGGGATAGTCCGATATTGATATCGGTATAATCTGTATTTATCGGTATTTTTGCCATATCGGTATCGGACCACTAGAAGACTTCCGATACAGATATTTGTTGTGCCAAGAAACGCAACCGTCTTCCCTGCAAAACTGACACCAAGCATGGCAAAAGCAATAGCCAAGTGAGAAAAACAAAAGCCATTTTCTTAGTTTGCAATGAGAAGGTAGCACGTGACAGTTCCAATGCTCTAAGTTTTACAACGACCAACTTAAAATCTAACTTAGACGATGAATGTACTGAAGCCATAAGTAGGAATACAAGTAAAATTGACCATATTGGTGCACAGAACTTTTTGGATAATCTCAACAGTTGGAACCCGTGCAAAACCAGTAACTGAAGTTGCATTTTTTGTATGAAATTTAAACTTTTAGTCTTCATTTATTATTATTATTATTATTATTATTATTATTATTGGTATTATTATCATTATTATTGGTATCGTATCGGATCGGTTTACCTTTCATCGGTATCGTATCGGTAAAAAGTCATATCAGCCGATCCCTACTTTTCATGCTACCGGCATGCAAATCATGCCAGCAGGAACACGGGACGGATAAATAGCGCCGTCACACTTGTCTAATCACCCAACTACGTGCCTTAACAAATCGAAACTAGTGACTTTATGAAACTGAAAATTGTTGATCACCCGAGATTCTGCGCGGCATTGTTAACATATCTGGTGGCAGCAGTTGCAAATCCGCTTGTGCCCAGTTTGATCTTATGCCAGGATGAATGAGACTTTTCCCTTCAGTCGTTTGTCAATGCTGAATATATCAAATTCTGTGCAATGATTGTAGCTTTTTTTTTTATAATTAGAGCTAAACAAGTTTTGACTTAGGACCTACTGTTTCTAAATTTTTAAGCCTTTGTGACTGACAAGTAGATTTCTTGCTCAGTGTCTTTTTTCAAAGTTGTTTTTTGTAAATAACTCCAAGAACTCAAGACCTATTGACTGAAATTAACACCATTTGAAAGTTCTCGAAAAAAATGGTGAAATCCAGACATAATTGAACTGGAGTTAGTTAGGAGAGCAGTACTTTCGGTTTTGCTGCCCTTAAATCCGGATAGATCGTAAAATCTAAGGATGTACTGCTACCAGTTATAACGATCCGATACAGGTACTGATGCGATATCTCACAATTCCGGAGTCGAAACTTTTTTCATTCAAGACGAGACTTCGTGGTTTGCTTTTAATTCCGGAATCGTGGCAGTCTGAAGGCAAAAACACAGAATTATCTATGAACACTGATTTCATTCAGCATGAGACGTCCTGTTGCAAGGACAATTCCGAAATCGCGGTAGTCAGGAGGCAAGGAACACAAAGTTACTTCTCAGCAAAGTTAAAGTGTGGTATCTGTAAAGAGTCGCCAAGATTCCGATCTGATACAGATACACTACAAACATCATTACCAGTACTATGAAACATTTGAATAATTTTAAAAACCGCAATCTTCTTCAATCTTCGCACAATTTCATACATAAGACACTCACAGAGTCTTGCTAATTTTCGACAGCAATGCTACTGTTATCATCAGGCACTTCAAAGGAAAAATTAGGATCCTGGTCACATTCTTGCTGTTTGCCAGAATTTGAATTTGGCAGAACACATAGCATCCTGTATTTACAAGGTAGTGGAGAGCTAGTATCAGCAGGAAGGGCCCACTACCTTCTAAAGACAGCATGAATGGTCCACTACCTTGTAAATAGAGGAAGCTAGGTGTTCTGCCAAATTCAAATTCTGGCAAACAGCAAGAATGTGACCAGGATCCTAATTTTTCCTTTGAAGTGGGCAGGAAGGGCCCACTACCTTCTAAAGACAGCATGAATGGTCCACTACCTTGTAAATACAGGAGGCTATGTGTTCTGCCAAATTCAAATTCTGGCAAACAGCAAGAATGTGATCAGGATCCTAATTTTTCCTTTGAAGTGCCTGATGATGACAGTAGCATTGCTGTCGAAAATTAGCAAGACAGATACACTGAACATCTGCAGTGCAGATTTACCGAAACGGTTTTAGTACTCCCTTATTAAACCAAACAACCTCATTTTTGCCTCTTGTTCACTTACAGCAAAACACTCAGTCAATGGGCCAACCTACACGTTAAACGTTTGTCAATATTGTTAGCATTGTTGGTTGCTACCCCAAGAATTTTACTGCTGTATTAAATGGCTGTCATAAAAATATTACCATTATAAACAAAGCTTAATTGTGGTTCGTTTTTGGTTAGCCGTGCTGATAATCATAATATTAATTCTTCTTCAATACTGTATCTTTAAAACATTTATTATTGGTCTTGACTCGAATAACTTAAGTCACGAAAGGTGGGGGGAGGGGGGGGGTCAACGTTCCCTATTTTAAGACAAAACTTAAGAGAAGAAAGAAAACATGGCTGAAAATAATAAAAGCAAATTCATTTGCTCCAAAATCGTTACCTAATGTCCCAAGACCTCCAAAGCTAGTTGCCGGACCTCCAAAACCAGGGTAAGCTGGACGGGAAAACGGCGTTACGCCTGGTCCTAAAAGAAAGCGAATGTGTCAAGTAGAGCGAAAACACTGTGTGGAGAAATTGTTAGAAATCTTCAAAACATGGCAAAGAAAGTATACTATTTCAAAATTTCACGTAACAAACAAGTTGTACTTGTGATTTTTTGACGCCCAATATAACGATTGTGCGCAAATTTATTTGTCTTCTTCAGGCAGTATTTACATTTCTTTCGAAGCATAGAAGCTATATTCATGTGGTTTTTAAATGTTGGTGCTTTTGAGACGGAGTTGATTCACCACTGACCTTTATTTGGGTGGATCCCACTGGAAGAGTTTGCTGGTTTTATTTTCCACCGGACTAGCATGCATTTGCAGACATCAGGGTGTACCGGGTGCTGGGGAAGGATGGGGATTGCAGGTTTCATAATGCTTGATGGTCAGGGACTCGAGGGCAATCACTTTAGAGTTGAAGGTGAGGAGTGTGGAAGTTTTTCCCCATCCAGTTTGGTACTGTATTGGGGTAAAGGTAATTCTAATGGTAGGAGGCAATGCTGTTTTTATGGTTCTTGTTAGTGGCATTTAAAAACACTTCAACACATTATACTGTGACAGACAGGAAAAA
>JAHWFP010254683.1:11878-24316 GCA_023313725.1 Lithobius niger
ATTTGTTGCT
Organism: Lithobius niger; assembly: GCA_023313725.1. NCBI lineage: Eukaryota > Metazoa > Arthropoda > Chilopoda > Lithobiomorpha > Lithobiidae > Lithobius > Lithobius niger. The sequence goes on from JAHWFP010254683.1 coordinate 11,889, forward strand.
TTTACTTTTAATCCTTTGGATCTTAAAAACTGGTACATTTTCACTTTCCATTTACTGTACAAAACTGTGGAGGGCAGTACACGCCCTGCTGCTTAGCCAGGCTCTTTGTTGGTTATATCAGTTCACTTTCCAGTCCCATGCAGCAGAATTGCTGTTTTTCGGGTTTTAGATGAAGCGTCTTTTTGAGGTGACGCGTCTTTTTACCATGTCAAGTAGAGATCTAATAATTCATGACTGTTAAGCACGGTCCCATTTACTAGTGAAACACATACCTAAATGACCTGTGTTAGGATTTAAGAAGCTATTGTGATGAGTCGCAGCTTCAAATGGTGTCCGTGGATGACTTGACGCTGCAATAAAACGTAAATCATGTTCAGCTGTGTTAAAATGAATAAGACATGTTGAATAACACAGTCTACTAATAAGAAATATCTTAACAGTACTCTGTGTAACAATAATTTTGATAAGCAATAGAATGGCATTTATATACTGGACAACATGCATCACCATTACCGTAACACCATCCAAATATCAATCATAAAGCTCTCTAATGCAACAATATAAAGTTACATTAGAGACAGTCTTGTCAAAAGTGATCCCTTAATGTAAAATAGGAAGGCTTTATTGGCCAATTAAATTGTCAGATGTTAGGTTATGCTTCAAAACCGTTGACAAGCTGAAGAAGCTTACAAGTGCATGTGTGACGAAGTCACTGCCTCCCATCACCGTTACAATTTGCCACGTACTTACACACTACAGCTTATAGCAAAGTCGAAGGTACCTGACAGCCGTAACACGCAGCAAATGGAAGAAACTTATAGTTCCGTGATGCAATAAATAGGTATCGTCTAATTCAAGAGTATCGAATTGATTAATAGGATTTTTTGGCGCACGAGATCTGTGTTCAATACGAATTAAAAGTTGACAATTAGAACTTTCTCGTTTCCAAACCGAGAGAATGCTAGTTTGAATATCGTGACTGGCAGACGTGCTTATGGCACTTGTTGGAAGAAATGTTAAAACCTTTGGTAACGAACTAACGACGAATACGAGAACAAGATATTGCTTGACATGCTTATTGCTATCACAAAATGTAATAAACGGAGACCAGTGAACCGATTTTTACCAGTTTCTTAAAATCCAATACGGTACCATATCGATGATCCTTTGCTCATTTTGCTGTAGTTGAATTCAAGTGATGCATGTTGTCCGTTAGTTTGCCCAGTTCCTGAGTCCAGTGCAAAGGAAAATGAATTTTGGTGCAACCAGTTTTTCATTAAATTTACATGCAATATGTTCTCACTGTTTATGGCCCCATAAATCACAGAGGCTTCTTCGTAAATAAATTTTTACCTTGTCTCACATCACAAATTTACTTATAATTATTTCAATGCATAGCCCACTAATTCCATGTTAGAATAGTACAGCATACAAGCCCAACTGGTTGTTTCCACAAATATTATTGCGAATTGCAAATTCATTTCTGTGCAAAATTAAAAAAAAAAACCACGAACGTAACTTGCAACACCATTTGTGGCACATGGAACCAGTGAAAACATGCAGTAATTTAAAGATAACGACGTTAAAGAGCTGAGATTTATACCGTTAAAGTTCCTGTCCTGTATTTTCTGCTTACTATTTTTTATTTATTTTCCTACTCCTCGTCTACCACTACTACTTATATCAGCAAACGCTCTTTTTCAGTGAAAGTGTTTACCGTACTGGATGGTAAAATTGAAAACACCGGTAACCGGTTGACACAGTGGTATTTCAAAGACATCTCCAAAACAACAACACATTACCACCAACGAAAAACAAACACAGTTCAACAATTAAATTTTCGGAGAACGCCGATCTCCTTCTTCAGAATTAACACCAAAACTACGAAAAAATTAGTTCACATCACAACATCGCTCGTCGTATCCCAAATTTGAACACTCGTGCTTGCGCACGTAAGCAGGACCACTGATCTGTCTGTGGATCTGGACTGCCCAGTCACTGTCCAGCAGGTTGATGTTGGTGTAGCTGGGGAATGCTACGTTCATGAAAGGAAACCCGTTCATCTCGAACTTTTTGATGACGAGTGACTCTAATGCCCTAAGGTGGTTGTCATGCAGGGCATTAGATTTAAGCAGAACAGAACACTTGTTCCAGGCTACTGAATGATGAGTATTCTTAGAATGCATGGCAATGCCATTAGCCGGGTCACACTTGAATACTCATCATTCACTAGCCTGGGACAAGACCTCTGTTCTGCTTAAATCTAATGCCCTGCATGACAACCAACTCACGGCTTTAGAGTTACTCGTCATCAAAAAGTTCGAGATGAACGGGGTTCCTCTCATGAACATAGCATCCCCCAGCTATACCAACAGCAATCTGCTGGTCAGACCTGACATGGCGCGGCCCTGGACAGAGAGTGGGCAGTCCAGATCCACCAACAGATCAGTGGTCCTGCTGACATGCGCGAGCGCAAATGTTCAAATTTGGACACGACGAGCAATGTTGTGATGTGAACTAATTTTTTTGTAGTTTTGGTGTTAATTCTGAAGAAGGAGATCGGCGTTCTCCGAAAATTTAATTGTCAAACTGTGTGTTCTTCATTGGTGGTATTGTGTTGCTGTTTTGGATATGTCTGGATGGTAAACACTCATGAGTTATGAACAGTGTGTGAGCGTTTTCATAAAGTTTACCATCGTTAATGAAAAGATTATCAAAAATTTCCCATAGCAACAGAACTACAGTGCTACGATTTTGACAATAGCGTTATTTTTATACCGTTTTCTTATCGTACTATTTTGAGTACCTCGTTTATGAATTGAACTTTAGGATTTTTACCGAGAAAATAGCTACTTTTCAACTGCCATTTAATTCAGATTTAATTACAATTTGGTGTTGTGTTATTAATCAGACACAAATCACTGGAAATAATGTATTTTTTTTCACAGATGACGTATTTCTGACTAATCTGTTAAAGGTAGCAAAATGCTTGTCCGTTTGATGCGTGACAAAATTTATGCATATACGCACGTATAATTATTAAAAACCTGGAGTTCAGATAAACGACTCGTGAAATGAAAGAAATTATGAGAATGGAATGAAAATGTCATTTGGAATGGTTCAGTTAAAATCCAGACCGAGGAGTAACCTTCTAAACAATCTTACTGCATTTCCCATTAACCTTTTAAGCCTATTGACAAAGTTTTTGGTGACAGATATTCAGCAGCTTTAAAGTAAAGTGTAAATAAATTTTATTGAGGCCATTAAAAAAAGAAAAGTTGGTTCTCAGGCCCTCCCGCACCGATTTTTTGACGGGAAATAAAAAGAAACGACGTGGCAAAAGTAGAAGTTACAGATCAACAAGGGTCCTTAGTAAGAAATGAAAATATAAAATTACCATTCTTGTCGTTAAGTAATTGTATGGAGATGTGGTAAGCAGAATTACAACGCAGTGTCCTTTATTTAACCTAAAGTAACAAATTATTCCCCAAAATGTATGTAAAAATATTGCCGAAAAATACAAAATTAAAATTCCGCCCGCCCACACGGATTTCAGAAGAAAAATGCCCGAGAACCAACTTTCTTTTTTTAAATGGTCTAATCATTATTATTACTTTGTTTCATTCTTGAGGATACAATTGGCTTTTATATAAAAATATTCCTGAATCAGTTACAATTTCAGTTAATTTTACCTCCATATTGTTCATTTTCACTTTCCAGACTCTCACAATGTTTTGCCAATTTTCGACTACTCATCCAAGACTTTTTCAAACTTAGTTCACTCTTCTGGTTACATGTCGGCACAGCTTAAGATTTCGAATTTGAATTACCAGCCAACGTCGTAGCCCCTTGTATTTGGTGGACTGTTCAATCTCGCGCGCACTCCACTTCTCATTAAGCCTCTTTACCAGATCTTTTCTTACAAGGTGCTCCACGTTTTGATTGGCCGGTAAATTCAAATTCTGAAGCTGTGCCGACATGTAACCAGAAGAGTCAACTAAGTTTAGAAAGCCTGAAGAAGACTATGGAAAATTTGGAAGACATTGCAAGAGTCTGGAATGTGAAAATGAGCGATACGGAGGTAAAATGAATTGGAATTGACTTTCACAGTAAGTGACAATTTTCATTTCTTTGATTTACATCAGTTACATAATAGAAATAACGAAACTTGTGTCAATCCTACAATACTAACAGACAGAATCGTGATTAGGTGTGTTCTTAGAATAGCTGCCTAACAAGGGTGTCTTTATTTAAAAAAAAAAATTAGTCTTTTTTTTTTAACTTTTGTTAATCTTTTCGTTTGACAAACAACGGCTGAAAGAAAACTTACAACTTTATTTCTTTTATTACTTAGTGACTTTATTCTTTCCACCCTATTTCCCCGCCCCTTTCATAAATTGCTTTAGGTTTTCTGTTTTTTTTTTTTGAATATTTAATCCGAGAACCTGTCTGCGTAGTAAAACAAACAACTTGCTTTAACGGACCGTGTCAGACACTTTCCTTCCCGGCCAATTCTTTAATGCCGCTTTAAATCTTATTAGAAACATTGAGAAAATCTTTATTGGAACTACTTTGAAACTCTTCATTAACGCTCGTATACTGTTCAAAACTAATTTCCGCACACTTCCAAACAGAAGATATCACTATACCTTGCAAATTTTCGGCGGAACTACTTCTGGCTTCTTCAGGCACACTTAAGATGTTGGCTTTTCTTCTACGACATTACTGTTTTTTTTATTCTTATTTTGATCTTAGGTGTGCCTGAAGAAAACATGAGTATTTCTGTCGAAAATGTGTAAGGTATTAGTGATATCTTCTTTTTGAAAGTGTGCGAAAACGAGTTTTGAACAGTGTACGAGCGTCATTAGAAAGTGTTTCTTTTTTGACACAGATACAACACTTATCCAGACAACCACTCTAGACAGAGTATCTTTGCCATAACCTAGACCATGCCATCTGTGAAATGTATTGCCAAAAACTGCAATATAGTTTACAGTGGCAAAATGTGATATAGCTAGCCAACACTTTGTCCGTAACCTAGACCACGCCATCTGTCAAATGTATTGCCAAAAGCATTAAAAATGTTGCATGAGCAATACCAAATAGCATTGCGAGTATTAGGAAAGCAAGGTAAAATCGGTATTTTACAACGGCAAAATGTGATGGTCAGTTACCAAAACCTTGTGTATATGCAAATCATGCCGGTGCAGTACAGCAGAGAGCAAACAAGAAAAGAGAAAGATATAAGCAAAATAAAAAGTGTTTCTAACATGGAAGTAGCTTGGGCTTGGTGTCACATCCGGGACCTCTTACGACCATTGACTGCTGGCGGTAACAATCATGTGCGGCAGCAGCAGCAGCAGCATTTCTTCCCATTTCTTCTCGTGTCCTGCTGAGCGTCTCCAATGCCATCCTGCACGAGTGCTGCGCGTCCAGCCTCGACTCACCTGCTCCTAACAACGACGATGACAGCGGTGTCAGATCGTGGGGCCTGTGTAGCGACTGAAACAAGTGGTTTGGCGGCCGGATCAGGTCGGAAGGCTTTCCTGCTGCACCTTTGTGGGCCTCCGCATGAGCTTTCTGCTGATGGTTGTAAATTTCCCACGCAATGCGGACGTGCATGGCACACCAACGGCCAGATTTCTTAAAAGACAAAAACAAGAAACAGAATATATTATATTGATGTATTAACTGATTTACAATTAACAACTAATTTAACGCAAGTTGAAAGAGACTCATTTCAGAAATATAATGTCTGGTATTCGTATTACTAATCAGCGTTGGAAGCAAAAGTGACTTTTAAACGATGCATACAAAAATAAACCAAGAGCAATAATACAACTGCACACATCTAATGGTAAATTGCTCAATTTCCAAAGAAATATTTCAGAATTTCGAAATTTAGTATAGGACTTACTTTGCCAATAGGATACAAAGCGGAAAATTAATATCGTGTATTCTACTAATACTGATCAACGATCTATACGCGCAACCATTTTATGATCTGCATAACCAAAAGCAAGTATGTTAAAATGAAGTACATTACCACCAAGAAGAACACACAGTTCAAATTTTATTAAATTTTCGATAACTCCTGTCATCTTCTTCGGAAAAGTTAAATGTAGTGTTTTTCTTCGTTCTCCTGTGGCTGTTTCTGAAGAAGATGACACGAGTTATCGACAATTTTACGAATGTGAACTGTGTGTTCTCCTTGGTGGTAATGTGCAGTTCGTTTTAACATGTCTTTCCAATACCACTGTACCAAACGGTTACCCTTTTTTTCCGGGAACCAAAAGCAAACAAAAGCTAACTAAGGGGGGAAAAAATGTTTAAAGCGCATTTGGATGGTCTCTACAAACTTTAGAAGACAAGCATCAAGATAAAGTCAAAAATCATTGTCTTAATGCAACAATTGCTCCAAGTCATTTAAACTGGGGAAAACTATTGATCATTTTGTTGATATGCAAAAACCGGTAACCGGACTTTGTCCAACACTGTTTTTAAACACACGCATAATCGTGTGTTCTTCTGTGTGGTAATGTGTGCCTTTCCTTCTGATACATATTTTGTTGGACAATTTTCCAAAGTTTAAACTATTTTGGTGTAATGACTTTTAATAAAAACACGTTCACCAAGGGTTCCTCGCTCACATACTTTGAACACGAGGTAAATTTCAATCAATCATGATGATTTCATCAAATTCACATATATTCGGGGTTCGTATACTGTAGCAACAATCAAGAATAATGTCACTAACGCTGGTCACACATTAAAACCTTATGGCTGGGAATTATGGTGCAGACAATGGCATTGCTATTAAACCAGTTACAATCAAAACATTAATACTGTACTGAAAGGGACTCATTTCAACTTATCGTAAAAGTCAAATATCATTTACACCAGTTTTGAATTCACCAACAAGTAGCCACAAAATTATAAAGCGTGATTGTGTTAGTGAAACAATTCACATTGTGCACAAGCTACTCAGCAGAATGCCGTAATGAATTATTGAAATGTCTGAAACAAAACACAACTAATTACAGACACACCTATGTGTACAGGAACTCGACTTGTTTCATGTTTACCACTGGAGAATTGTTGATAGGTAAACAAGATTTACGGCAGCACGCACATGAAGCACAAGATTTTCTAGCTCGATTTGTATACCTCCTAATCGTATAGTACCATATCGAATCAAGAAAAAACAGAAGAAACCGCATTCAGTCTTGTGCCAACTGAGCCCCTAGGCAATATTCACAAGTAGCACAGCAGACTTTTATTATCAGCATATCGACATCCTTGAGTTTGAAACTTTCTGCATGTGCGAAGCTGTCGAAAAGCCGTGACAACTTGATTAGCCAACAACACTTACATTTCACATGTTTCTATACAGACTTTGTGACTTACGATACGTGTCCAATATCATCTAATTCCAAAGACGCGTGTGAAGCCTTGTCTGAATCTGTTCCTCGCACATAAGGTATTAATGGTGTTGTGTTGTTTCACACATTGTATTTATAATCAAATAATCTTTCCACTTATTCGCATACAATTAGGAAAGCAACCTACGACAAATACACGTAAACCAGAGGCCAACCATACTACAACACGTGTTAAGAGGCATTGCAAAAGCAAAAGCAAACGTGGTGATCACAAAGCATTGATTGTTATTTTTGGAGGTGTGGCCTTCAAAACTTTGAATTCACAAACATGCACGATTGGCTAAATATGGGGCTGAAATGTTCGAGAGTCACCCTGTCTTCGTCAACCAAGCTCGTGAAGAAGTGCCACCGAACGGCAAATGATTTGAGGCAGATATGCTTGTAATAGTGGGAATTTTAGCCTTCCTTACCATCTTCACAACTTGTGTAAAGTACACATTCGTGAGATGCGTAGACCTATACTAGCGTATTGGACAATTGTTATTTTGCAACTTAGTAATGATGGAAGTGATTTATTTTGGTGCGAGCAATTTATGCTTTTAATTTCTGACGGAGTGTAAATGTGAATACCAATGAAACATAGCAGACATAGTTTTGAAACCGAAAAGTTGAAAAGTTGCCGAATCTGTGGATGAACGCGATGTTTAAAATACAGTGTTAGCCATTGGAAACTCTTATACGGTTGCTGTGCCACCACCTGTTGTGGGGGGGGGGGGGGAATTGAGGATTAATGGCGCGTCGACAACTTGGTCATTAGCGCCAACCTCAGTCACAGTGCAGTGGTCCGGGTTGCCACTGCACCACACATTACCTGTTGTCTTTTATATCGTTCACGCTTACAGTTGGCCCCATAGTGCCAGAGGACGTACCAGATTTCAGGCTAATTTATGTAGCCTTGCATCATAGTTACTTTTATAAAAATGTTTGTTGTTCTTTTAATCAGGGCTACAACTACATTTCTGGGCAAAACAAGAGAAACGGGGCTCTATCCCCAAAAAAATTGTCGACTTTTTCTTTTCTTTTTAGTGTTTATCCACATCTATTTGCAGTTTCGTCTTATCTCTCTTTTTTTTTAAAGATATATTGACTCTATTGTTAGGGGGCTCGCTTATTACCCTGCATCAGTGCAGGATCCGGAACTGCATCCCCCACACCAACAGCGGCCCTGGTTATTCCTTCACTTGCTGCAATATTTTACGATATACAGGACAAAAGATGGTGTAACAGTAGAATCGTACAATTTCCGTTGGTAAACCTTTATCCAAAACATGGTTCACAAAATGTAAGGATACTACTGAAGGATTAAAAAGGATTAACGATGTAATGAAACACAAGCACACATGTATTTAGTTTCTAGCCTATACCAACTTATTGCTCTCGTAATGTTGGTAATTTCTTTCTGCGCATTTTTCGGCTGCACCAGTGACTGTGAAACCGTGACTCGGCTAAGTTTTTAACATTAACATTCTTTATCTATGCCCACTAAAACAATGCAGTCACAAAAGCTCTGCATATTGTGTTTCAGTATCTTCTCAAATTGACAAGTACATGCTTTTAGTATGCACGTAACAAACAACCAACAGCCTCTTGACTTTTTCAAACTACTCGTAGAAACAAATGTCCTGATCTTAAAATAGAAACATTTGCCTGCTGGAGGGAACAGTGAAACAAAGGAAAAGTGCAGAAAGCTGTTGGAATTAATTTTTTTTTATGGGTATCAGAAAGTGAAGTAATCAAAAAGCAGGGTTAGCAGGTTTTTGCCACCAAGTGGTTAAAACCGGTTTTTTTCCATGGTTTTTACCGTCCCGGCAAAAACTGTTTTTGCCATGTTTTCGTCCCTTTGACCAAAAATATAGCAAACGTCTACTTGAAGTCAAATAAAATAAAAAAAGTGTGTCCTACATTAGTCAAATGTTATCAAATTATAAAAGCTCCCCTTGAAAACGTCACATCGTTTTACTTTGAAAATTCATATTCACTTGATATTTACCTTTCATGCACTTGTTTTCACAGAAAAAGATATTCTTCTCACAATATCTATGCAAATTTATGCAACTGCTTGTTGAAAATTTGCATAGATATGGTGAGAAGAATATCTTTTACTGTGAAGATAAGCGTATGAAGAGGCTTGCTGGTTTTTGCCAGTAATAACCGGAAAAAAAAAAAAACCAGTAAAAACCATGCTTTTGCCACTGTTCCGGCAAAAAGCGGTTTTTGCCTGCAAAAACTCAACCCTGTCAAAAAAGCAAATCATTAAAATTTTCAAAGGGTACCTAATTCGTGGACACCTACCATATTCTTGCTCTTTACTAGCGGACTCATCTGCGAACAAAAATTTACCAACGATTTCAAGATGACTTTACGAGCAGTGAGTCACATATAATTCACACAAAAGCAAAGTAAAACAGCAAACAATAAACGGTGCAATGCAAAAAGCAGTACCTCTCTCATCACATGGAAAACAAACATTTACACAAACTACTACATTATTGTTCCAAAACTGGGATGATAAATGTACGACGCACTGTTTTTTCATAACATTTCAACTATGATAATGGCACACAAACCCAGACATTCAAACATTATTTTGGAAAAATCATAAAATTAATTTGCAATGCAGAGCAGGTTAAAAGCTGTTACGCAACATTTTACAGGGTTCTTCCGAGTTAGAAAATCAATCTCACAGTTTACTTGGATTATTTTCAACGATGCATTCTATGCGCATTTACGTTGCAAAAAGTTACAATGGGAGAATTGGTATACTTACGTTTAAATTTTGTGCTAATAAATTTTACTAGTTAATTCTTTAAACTTTCTGGCACATCGATTTTAAAAGAAACATGCTTTACAAATTAAACTGTACTTACAATTTTTTTGTGGTTGCACCGAGTTAACGGGTGCTCAAACATAAAAAGATTATCCAGTGCAGTGCTTTTTTAATATGAGAAAAATTGCTTAAATTGTTAACTGGTTTTTCTCGTGTTGTAGAGTACCACCTCCTGCCATGAGAGCATGATGGTTAAATTGGAGAGAAAAGAGACAACACTAATATTTAAAATTAAGTTGCTTCATACTATGTTCAGCACTTAGCTCTTTCAAAATTTGGAAGTAAAAAGGTTTTGCTTTTTATACTGGCTACAACTGACACAGATAAACTACTGTTACAAATTCAAGTAATCCACTGGACAAGAAGGCAACTGCGGAATCTTTTCTTGTTAAGAACGCACATTAACTTATGATGACATGTAAAGAAATGCGTATCTTACACGAAAGTCATTGACACGGAGTTAGCAAGCGCCACAGCTTACGTACACGTTAACAAGAAACTATTTTATTTTCTAGCCAAGATTTCTTAATTGAATCATACGGTGATTAAAAACGCCAACATGACACACTGAAATGGTCATTTCAATTTTTAGTGACAACTTGAATTTTCATGAATGTTCCTGCACTGTAACACCTGAAGGTTGAACCTCGGCACATAAAGATGGTTTCCCACCAAATTAAGCTTCAGAACTCTTTGGGATAATACTGTCCTTGCAGTCGCTGTCTGTATACGTACGCCTAACTACTCTTGGTTTAAGTTCAGGAATTGTTAATTTATTTTAGTCAAGGCACACCGAACAAAACCAGGCTAATATTGGATTGATCAGTAGATTTAATGCTAGTTAATACACTCCAAAAAACTTAACCTATCTCCTTTCTATTTCTACCAACATATTTCGCGCTCTACAGTTTTAAGTTTTTTTCCTTCTTTTCTTGGCGGTTTCAATCTCAACTCGCATTTGGGATGTGTTTGGATTACCAATGGGCTATTCTTTTTTCATCATTCTTGTTTTGAAAACGAGAACTTTAACTTTGAAGAAAAATGGTTTGATGAAAATGAATTTGAAGACAATGATGACTTCAGGTACAAAGTTGCAACTAAGTTATGAACGAAACCAAAATTAGGCCTTATCAGCATCCAAATCTTTAAAAATGAATTGCCTGTGCATCTCAACCCTTTATTAGCATACAACAGTTAGTCTTGCATACAACTACTATTTACGATTCACTCGCAATCATTCAGTGACAGTGTCAATGACTTGTCTGAAGATAGCATTTCCAAAACTGGTCCATTCTCAATATCGTTAACGCAAATAGTTTTATACGGATGTGGTGTTATAGAACATCACATTAATTCTGCCTCACCCTTTTTGGCAAATGCGCAACGTTGTGTCTTGCCTTTACCTTAGGCTGAAAGGCAGCCAAGTGGTTTGGAGGGTTGAACGGAGTCGAGCCTGGTGTCGTCCCCGATGGCGGCAAAAGAGCCGACAGCCCGGGGTACGTCGTCAGCCCAAGCTAACAAAGAAAATCGTTGTTAAATATCTTCTAACAAAAACAAGTCTACATTTAGTACATCAGGGGTTGGATTGGTGGCATGCTGGTCAATTTTCCCCATAAATCACACGGGCCACAGTAGTAGTGCATTGGCACTACACCAGGTGGCACTATACATAATTACGCCTATATTTGCCTGTGGCTTTTTTTTTGTTCACTTTGCATTACCTAAGCAATCCTTAAGTAAACTCACTTGTATGTTAAAAACCCCTCCCAACTAATAGATTTCTTGCAGCTTTCTTATATTTCATCAGCTGCTTACTATGTGGCTTTATCAGAGGAGCAGTTTTAAACGATGCGATAGGTCGGTGACGGGTGAAGGTGAATTAGTTTGTTTACTTGAAGGCCGTAAGTGGAAGGCTGCATCAGAAACAGAAGTGATGCACACGGAAGTACATGGTGGATGTTGCTGTAAGCCCCTTGTTGGAGGTTGTTGGTACCGTTTAAATGGATGTGAGCTGCCACTGTTTATATGCTATCGAAAATTTGCTAGATATTGTGTAAACTATATCTGACCTTTTTAAAATGAGTGTGGTACGTAACGAACGAATAGTTCCTGATCGTAATGTAAACTTTCAGAGTAAGAATCTCCATCATTTGTTTGCT
>JAHWFP010254685.1:0-15535 GCA_023313725.1 Lithobius niger
TGTTCATTTTCCCAGCAGCCATTCCTTTATTTTCTTTTTCATAACGTATGTTGATTTTAGGTTTCTTAAATTTTCCGGCAGTTTGTTGAACATTTTTGGAATCAAGTAGTTCAGATTTCTTTTTCCATATGAATTTCTCCATGCAGGAATTTTTAACCAATGATTATTATTACTTCTGCTTTTTCTTGGTAGTGGAGTTTTATAGTCTTGTGAAAAGTAGTTTTGCGTAATTATTCCATACTCTAGGAGTTGTTCAATACCGAAAATATTATTTTCTTTTGCAATTTCACTAGTTTTCTTATAGTAATTTGTCATGAATAAAGCTTTTAGGGCCTTGTTTAATACTTTTTGTAAACGTTGTACTAACCCCGTTGACGTTGAACTCTAAATGTTGCTTGCGTATCGTATTTGTGACATAATCCATGCTTCAAATAATGCTTGTTTTGTTTTTTGATTTATCATATATTTCACTTTGTAAAGCATAGGAATCGATTTTCTTATCTTTATAATGAGATTATCAATGTGATTGTAAAATTTCCAATTTTTATCAATTTCTATTCCTAAGTATTTTGTATTTGTGACTTTTTTAGTTTTGAACATTTACAATTAGTTGACTTATTACAGTTGTTGCTATGTAATATAATTTCATTCTTGCCAAAATTCATATGTGATGTACCAATTTGCATGAAACATGTTTTAGTACTACTGATGTATAGTTCATTCTGATCTAAGAATTGAGTGATTTTATTGAAGTCATTTTGAAGATTTCTTATCATATTTATCTCGGACGTGTTAATGGATAGTAGGAAAATGTCATCCGCATACAAAGTAATATATGTATTCCAATCACTAGTCTGACTGAAGATCGTTCACATACAACAGGAATAAAAGTGGACCAAGGATTGAGCCTTGTGGGACTCCGTATCGAACATTTTCCCATTCGCTACAGACATTTTCAATTTGTACACTGCATTTTCTGTTTGTTAGATAGCTATTAATAATATTTAACATTTTACCTCTTAAACCAATGTTATAAATCTTTTTCAATAAAATATCCTTTTCCAAGGTATCAAAGGCTTTCTGTAAATCAATGAGTATTGCTCCAATGTATTTACCCTCATCAAGTGCTCGTGTGATGTGATTATTTATATTTGTTAAAGCTCCAATAGTATTTTTACCTGTCTGGTATCCAAACTGGTTTTTATTTATAATATTGAATTTTTTAAGATAATTGTCAATGCTTTGAGCGAAGTACTTCTCGGCTATTTTATTCAGGACCGGTAAAAGTGCAATAGGACGGTAGTTATTGCAGTCAGCTTTCTCACCTTTTTTATAAATTGGCCTTATAATTTGCAATTTTAAAGCATCCGGCCAAGTTTCCTTTTCTATGATTGCAGAAATTAGGGGTATCATGAACTCAGTTGTTTTATCTTTTGATTTTATAAAGTGGTCCATATAGTAACCATCATATCCTGTTGAAGGTTTAATCTTTACATTATTCAAGACTTATAAATATCGTACGCAGTTGGCTTTGTAATGACCATCGTGTTCTGCATAAAATTTATACGCTTATGGTTTTTTGTATTAATAGAACTGTTCAATTTAGTTTGTTTAAGTTTTGGAACTTGATCGATAAAGTGTTTCACCATTTTATTACAAACATCTTTAGTATTATGATCTGGAAAAGCTTTTTTAATAGCTTCATCAATGTTTATTTTATTAGTTTTCTTACCAGCAATATTATTTAGTTTATTCCATATTTTACTACTGTCCTTGGCATTATCTTTAAAAAAAATTGTTATAATGATCTTGTTTTGCTTTATTTATTTTTCTTTGTACTTTTAATTTTAAATCTTTGTATTGTTTAATTAGATCTTCTGATGGATTTTTACCCTTGCTTATTTTAGACCATAAACCATTTTTATCATTAACCATGTTTAACAATTCAATAGTCATCCATTCATTTTTCATAGTTTTCCTCATAGGTAATTTTTTATATGGTATTTTGTTGTCGTTACAGATTTGTGTGATTTTATTTTCAATTTCGTTATAAGCATCATTTGGATCATCCATTTTGTATAAATTTTCCCAATTAATATTGTTTAGTTGTCTAATAATGTTCTTATTGTTTAATTTGTAGCTGATTTTTTTGTTCGCTTTTCCCATGTTATTTAATACTTTATTGTGCCAAGTTTCTAAAATAGCAAAGTAATGGTCGGCAATTTTAATTTTAACAACGTAACCTTTTCCGCTATCTTTGTAAAAGTTAGTATAAAAAGGATCTAAACAGGATCTAACCATTTTTCCAGCTCTAATTTCTTCTCTCGTGACCGTATTAATATGTAAGGTATATCCCATTGATGCCATAAGATTTTCAAATCGCTCAATATCTGGTTTTTCTGATATATCTTGAGTTTCCTTTAGTAGATTAAAATTTAGGTCACCTGTGATAACCATATTTACAAATTTTCCATCCTTTTTGGATAATAGTAATGCTTTCATTGCTTTTATGAATTTAATTCTGCTTGAGGAAGGTTTCTGTAAATTACGATAATATTATATTTATGGTTTCCCATTTCAAATTTTATATCTAGAGCATCATTGATGTCTAGTTTTATACTTTCATATTTCTTAACAGATAATTTATCCTCTCTAAAAAACACCATAATTCCACCTCCCCGAGAATCACCTCTACAAACTCCTAATTTGTTATAATTTGGAATATTATCACGGACACTATAGCATTTCTTGCTCGGCCAAGTAACTACAATCTTCAACTCAATTATATGCCTAGTATATCATGAATAAGCCATGCGGCTTTTGCTGGTTTGCTTTGATAACAGCGTTTAGTGCACTCCGAAACTTCGCCTTTCATATTTTTGTGAGTCCATTTTTGTTTGTTTGTTTTGTGTCAATGTTTTGGTGTTCTTTTTTTACAAGGGCAATTTGTCAAAGTCAGCAACGTGATGATATCGAAGGAGGGCATCTTGTATATACAGGTGATTCATAAAGTACTGAAAAATAGGCCTATAAAATGTAGAACTATAGCAGGATTCAGAAAAAATTTTAATTCTCAATTTCCCTGAAATTTCCAGGTGCATCCAATGACAATTTCCAGGTGTTTACAAGATGTTTAGTTAGGGAAGGAAGCAGTAGCTAATGTAAATTATTAATGTTTGTACGAAAATAATCCAACATAATCCACAGAAAAAGCTGTTTAGAGACTAGTCAAGACGAGACATTTTCATCAGCCTAAGATTTCGTATACTGAAGTAGTATCTAAAAAAACTTGAACATATTAAAGTACAACTTAAAATATTTGGTACTAGCCCAGGATTTTGTTTTTGATCTCCTAATTCAATGGAACTTATAACAGTTCAGACACAAAGGTATTTTTTTTTTCAAATTACCATGTATTTCCCTGATTTCAAAAAAATTCTCGCTTTCCCTGAAATTTCCCTGAGATTTTGGCTCCATTTTCATTTTCCCTGAGATTTTCAGGTTCTCCAGGTTTTGTCTGAACCCTGTATAGGGCCCAGGCTATACAAGGTAGGCCTATGAAATGTATAGTCATCGACAATGCTATAGGCCTATATGAAAGTCCTGACAAAATGGTAATGATCACACAATTACTTCAAAGTACGTAATAAATGGCCGGGAATGGAGGTCAAGTTTCTGCTCCCTCATCCCCAAGACAAAGGCTTTTTATACAGGCAAAATTTTGTAGGGCTGTTTTACAGGTAGTTCTATATTTTTCAGCAATTTATTAACCACAGGGATGTTGTGTCCTCTTTTTTTTTTTAAACCATTTTTATCTGTATAATGAAAACAGGTTGTTGATTCTTCAAACTACAAGGTGCCATCTTAACTTTGTTTAACGCATAGTGTTCCTCGTGTTTTTTTTTTTTTTTTATTATTATTACTTTGCTTTTTTAACATCTCGTATCCCGCTTCTTGTTATCATTACAACACGATATTGCAACCACATGGAATTTAATCTGCTAAATTCTAATCTCAGTCTAATCTGTATAGGCAGCTTTCTGGACACGACAATCCGATGTTTTCCGGTGCGAATGCCAGTTCGCACCTCCCTTTGCCGGACTCCTTTCTCCATATTTTTAGAATAAGAAAGAGTAACAAGGGAGGCACAAACCCGGGGATTAGAACCAGAAAACATCCGATTACCGTTAGGAGGCCTTTTAATGTACAGAATAGGTGCCCGTAGAAGTCAAGCAAAGTTAAAATGTAGTAAGGTTCAAAGTCTCGTAAGGTATACTGTATAGTCTAGAAAGGTATAGAGCCTAGAAAGGTATCCAGTCTAGTAAGGTTCAACATCTCGTAAGGTTTAAAGTCTAGTAAAGGCTCAAAGTCTTAGTAAGATTCAAAGTCGCGTAAGTTTAAAGCCTAGTATGATTCAAAGTCTCGTAAGGTTCAAAATTTGGCCGGCTCAGCTACATGAGCATTAATTTCAAGTTCTATACGTTTTCCAGGCTTTAAGTTTTACCAGTATTAAAAATACGTTACTCTGTAACCTAAACACAACGAAACAGAGCCACATATTATCCTTCTTTGTGCGTCAAAATGTTTAAATTCTAAACTTACCAACTTATATTGAAAATTGACGTAACAATACGTTAAATAACTATTTCTTCCTCTTTTTTAATGGAGCAGTTTTAGTCGTTGCAATATAGTCTTATCAGCGTACCGGCTGATAAGACTATTGCAACGACTTTGTCCGTCCGTCCGTCCGTAGCTTTTTTCAACTTCGCAACGGTACCAGATATTGACGACCATTGTTTACAACGTTAGATTCAGTGTGAGAAGTTAGTTAAATAACATGTCAAATTAAAACATCGTTATTTCCTCATAGCTAATAGAATAGACTTCTTCGACGTAACTAAATTAAATAGTAACATTTGATCGTCGAATTAAAATCCTAAATTAAAATCCTCAATAAAAATAAATGGATTTTAGCTTCGTTTAAATAGTCTCGTCGCATTGTTGCACGAATGAATAGGCTTACCGTCGAACCAAATTCTCCATTAGGCCTATCTGCTACTTAAAAATGAAAAATAGGCCTGAAATCATGCTACCATGACAACGTCAAGTTGCTACGAGTCGCTGTTGGCTTCATCAACAGCGTCTCTGTCGTCACTTCCCTACTACCACTGATCTATATAGGCTACGATGCGCTAACGTTGTAGCACTGTAACTGTGTGCCTGAAGGCGCACCGTGTTGCAAAAATGAATAGGCTTACTATACAATCCATATCTCCGTTAGCTGCTACTTACGAAATTAAAACTGCTGGTTAAAATTAGGCCTAAAAGCTGACAATTACGCCTAAAATGTAGAACAGGTCTAAAAGCTAACACATTTTTAACCGGCAATTGTGATGGCTACTGCTTTTAGATTAGTATAATAAAGATAGCTGTTGTAGTGGATGATAGAGGTGTGCGCCTCAACATTGGTAGTGGAGGAACTGTACAGACACACCGGTGCGACTAGGCAGTCGCTGTAGCCGCTTGTTTTTTTTTTTTTGGTAGATGCAGTAGTTTTAATTTTATTTGGTCTAATCCTGAAAACAGCAGTACGGTTTCACGTGGACTAAACACTAAAGGACCACCTGAAACCTTACAGGAAAAGTAACACTGTACGGTAGCAACGTAATAAATTAAAAGTAGAGTAACCATGAGATCAGTGCTTCACAAAGCAACAAAACATCACCTGCTACATGCACATCGGCTTAGGCAAGAATTCATAGGATTTATAAATTCTTGGCGTACGTTATACCTTGTTAACCTGTGCTTGGTTAACCCGGTTATACCTGGTTAACATGCCAAATAATAGAGTTATGTGAATATCCTAACGAAGATTAATAAAAATGGATCTTTAAAAAAATATAGACCTTATCACTGGCAAAAACAACATAAAAAAAAATAGTGATATTTCTAGAAAACAACGCTTGTTGAAGATTCCCGCCAAGCCCTTTCGCCGTTGGAAGTCCAGATGTCAAATGTCAAGTTCCTTTGACGAGCTAATGCCACCGACTAAGACTACAAACGTTAAACGGAATACTTGACCATTTTTTGTATTTTCATTAAATCGGTGGGATTAACCTCACGAACGAATTTGGGTTTGAAAACTTGACGGGGGCTCCTACACAAGTTTTGTTTTGGGGACATATTTCTTACGCACCAATTAAGTTTCATAATTTTAAGGTTTATTGATTTAATTATTTATTTATTTGTCTACATATTTGTTTTCCCGTAGGTTAATAACTTCACATGCTGGAAGCCAACAATTATTGCAGTTTGATTTTATTTCCACGCTATTAACTAACTGTTCCTTCATTCCGCACTCCTAAATACTTACATTAACGTCATGTATAGTCGACATTTGAGACCAATTTTCAACCAATTATCCAAGTTCCTTTGTTTAAGACACAATTAAAACCTCGTTTTTTGTTTTGTTTTTTTGTGACTTCCATTGAAGGAATCGTGGATTCGGCTGTTTCTCTTTCCCGCAACAGTTTGACTAAGCAGTTCGTCTTACGCGACTCCTCTTCCACCATCAACTGTTGTTTTTATGAGATTGTAAGTATCGCAAGTCAGATCGCTTTTCAAAACAAGCCATTAAAGTTGTCTAGCTTCCTCCTCCTAACACATTTCCACCGGTTTTGATTTGAATATTTTTTTTTTTTTTCTATTTCACTTCTCAGGACCGTGAATTGCCCGGTGTCATTCGCCGCCAGTGGTACAGGTTTGTGGTCATCTTAATTACTTGCTTAAAATTGAACGACCAGCTGTTCTTAACCATCCCTGGTCTAACACTTTATTTACATGAATACCTCTGAATTTGTGACTGCTTGTGAACAAGGCCGTAGGAAGGGTAAGGCGAGCAAGGCAGCCGCCTAGGGCGCCGCTTTCCTGGGGGCGCCACGCCGAATTCCTGCCAACCATGTAACCGTGCAAGTGGGTTGGAAAGCTCAAATATATATTTTTTAACAGATCGCACCAAGGTTTACAACCCTTAAAGTTTACAATGTGCTTGCTTGGACTTGGTTTAGTGCTCGCTGCATTAAAATAATAATAAAAAAAAGTTTACAGGGAGTCACTTCAGTGTACTTGGTTCTCGTTTCTTAAGGATATGCTTGCACCCGAAAAATGCGAAAATAGGTGGAAAAAAAAAACAGTTTTTTGATTCCGGCTGAATTAGTTATTTTGAAACGTTATTTTCAGTTTATTTCAGCGAAATAGGTTACCCTTGTCTCTTGTCATCTCATTTGAAGTTTTTCGATCAGTTGACAAGCCGAAACTATCATGAAATCGCGGTAGTTCAGTAAAAACTAGCCGTTAATGTTCATTGTCCTCAACCGCTTTAAATACCTGGTACAAGTCTCATTTTTTAGGAGTAGTTACTATTTAGTTATGTAATCCATAATATAATATCCGTGAATTTTTTTTGCTGGAAATAGGTAGTCGGGGAGAGGGGGGGTGGGGGGAGGGGCGCCGCTCAGTTGGCTCACCTTGGGCGCCAAGGGGGCTAGCTACGGCCCTGCTTGTGAATCAAATGTGTGACTGCTTCTTGTTAGGTTTACCCAAGCACCGAATTTTTTTGTAAAACTGTAACGCGTTTTTTTGTAGCTGCGACTGAAATTTGTTGCCCGCCCAGCATGAACGGCTTTTAGTTGCACGGCAGTCTCATATTTTCTTTATTCATATATTTTAACTACGGTCTACAACACTGAAACGGATTGTTCACTCATGTGTGTATGTCCGTGTTCAGATTAAAAACAAGCACGTCACAAGTTAGCGTTAAATTCAGCCAAGACAGTGCACAAAATATAAACAACAATTTTTTGGAAAAGGACACTTTCCGTCATCAGGTTTTAAAAAAAATTAGCCTAAAGAAATCATTGTAAAAAGCAAGTCAATTCCCCATCCACAAAATATGTCAACATACTCCCAAGAAACAGAATTAAATCAAATACCTAAAATCCTCACTCATTTCCGCGGCTCAAAAGGTGGCAAAATAGAAGTAGAAATAAAAAATCCCGTTTTTTCCTCGCAAGCAAGCGGAAAGACCAGTTTTAGTACAAAGTGCGGTGTTGGGAGTATGTTGATATTTGATTTGGTTTTTATCATGGTTTTTTAAGATAATTTTTAGAAACCTGATGACGGAAAGTGTCCTTTTGTGCACTGTCTTGGTTGATTTTAACGATAATATGTCCGTGTTTCATCGAATTAGGTTTCTTCGATCCAATTTTTGTGCACACTGGCTAACAAACGCCGATTTCGTTCGCTTCACTCACTCAAGCAGCGCATCCTGCAACCTAAACCACAGCATGCGCCATTTAAAAATTTGGCGTGCTCAAGCATCGTTGCAAGAATTAATTTTTCGCTGGCTAATAATGTGACGTCATTGATGACACTCATGACGTCAGTCTTTCAGCGCTGACTTTTGATCATTGCCTCACTCACTCAATCAGCGCGTTTCCTGTGACTCAATTCCCTCCCCCCCCCCCTTCTTCAACGCTAACGAGCCGCCCTTTGTAATGAACAATTCTTTTATCTCATTCTGTGTTCATTTTCATGCCGGCAGAAATAATTACAAACGCTTTTGTAAAACAAAGTTGAAATCTTCAGCCAAGTCTGATTGTGGTTGACCACTTTGCAAGGTTGCAATGACCGTTTAACCGTTCTTAAAAATATCACTCTCACTGTTCCTGATTCGTACCATCTTATTATGTAGATTTATATTTTGAGCTACTAGAATTTGTAACCCTAAAAAATCCCTATTGAAGCGTGTTACATTCATTCCTATTAGTTCCGTCCGAGTTTTCAGAGAGCGCCACGCGTCCAATCTGGTAATTTTTGCACATTTTTCAGCCCAAATGTAAAGTAAAACCAAGAATTTATAGGGTTGGGGAGGAGAATTTCTGACTGAGACCCATACTGAAACGTCTTGGATACATTCGTATTAGTTCAGTCTTAGTTTAAATAGAAGGCGCCATGT
Source organism: Lithobius niger (assembly GCA_023313725.1). Classification (NCBI taxonomy): domain Eukaryota; kingdom Metazoa; phylum Arthropoda; class Chilopoda; order Lithobiomorpha; family Lithobiidae; genus Lithobius; species Lithobius niger. The sequence continues at coordinate 9,017 of JAHWFP010254685.1, forward strand.
GTTTTATGTGGAAATTTCTACTCAATTTTTAGCCTAAAATTAAACTAAACTAAACGAAACTAGCTTGTATTTAATTATTATTTAGCCTAGCTTTGTTGTAGTTTAGTTTACCTTAGATTTGGGGTAAAAAAAAAAATGAGCAAAAATTACCAGATTCAACACGTGGCGCCCTCTGAAAACTCGTACTGAACTAATAGGGACGAATCTAGCGTGTTTCAATAGGGACTTTTAGAGTTACAAATTCTCCCCCCAAACCCTATAAATTCTTGGTAAAACTAAATTACAACTAAGCTAAACTAAATAATAATAAAATACGACTAGCTGGTTTCGTTTAGCTTAGTTTATGCTGAAAACTGAGTAGAAATTCCCACATAAAACTTACGGCGCCCTCTATAAACTTAAGACGGAACTAATAGGAATGAATCTACGACGTTTCAGAAAGGGTCTCAGTCACAAATTCTCCTCCCCATCCCTATAAATTCTTGGTATCATAATAGAGGTCTTCGTGCTTGAACCGCAATCATTAATAGCTCGCTATGAATTAATAGCATCACCCATCCTACGTTGGCTATACCGATCTGCGGGGCTATGGTACCATACCTAAAATTAAAAGGCCATACCCTCTCCCTATTTTTGTGCATCCTGCGCGTGAATAGCTTTGGCAACATTTACTTTACATGCGTTTGGGTGAATGTTGCAAACCGTCTCGTAAATAGGGAAATAATAGGAACATATAAGCTTTTGCAACATCTGCATATGTTTGAGCTAATGTTGCAAAACTGAATCATACACGAAAAATAAAACGCATGAAATAAAAAAATGTAGAAAGTAGCGAGCGAATGTGTCGTACGTGAGCTGGAAGTAATTATTCAAGTAGTGCGAACCATTTGTGTCGTCCGGAAAATAGGTCATGACCAAACTTTCCAGAACGAACACATTTTTTTCTGTCCTTTTCCCCAAAACTCCTTTTCTGCCTAGAAGAAATTTCGTACTTATTATTTATTAAAAGAATTAGAATGGAAACAGTGAATAAATTGGCAGGAGGCGGTAATTCTGAAATTTCAGTGTAAACTGCCGGAAATGATAATGACGTCATACACACTTAATCCACATGCAGCGACGAAACCAAAGGGAAATATTCGTGAAGCCGAAAAATTTCCCTCGAATTTCTCTCTTTAACCTTTTTCTTCCCGAGTTCTTAAACTGCCCTCAATATGGGAATTTTCTCCCTCTTGCGAAAATGCTGTTTTTGGCACATTTTTCACTTTTTTTGTACACGGGGGTCATTCCTTTTTGTTCGTAAGGTCATTTTAAGTTGTCCTAGTGTGCAGCGACAAAACTCTGCTGTGGGCAGCCCGTCTGACAGTTGGGTGAAGGGGGGGGGGGACAAATTGTGGACTTCATACAGCCGCCATAATGGATGATTTTCCAACACGGTGGCTGAGAAGTCCACAATTTGTGGCAGCTCCCGCTTTTTTTTTAGTGTTTTAACATTTTTGTTGTGAACAAGCACCAAATACCGGGTCGAAAAAATTAAGCATTGTTTCCAAATTTATGTTCTTGTGAGTTTTCTTGCTAGTCAGAGGGTATCTGTATCATAAACTACTGATGCAACTCACAAATTTAATTTTTGATAACCAGTTGTACCTAGGCTAGGCTTTACCTTTTTTTTTTTAATTAAAGTATTTTTTTTTTTTCAATTTTGTTTTTGGAGGGGGAGGGGGCAGGGTTTTCGGCGCCCAGTACCGCCGCCCCCTTCGCGCCGTGTCACTGCTTTTGATTCACAAAGTAGATAATTGCCTGTACACAATTTGTATGCAGACTGAGCTTGTAATATTTATGTGTACTTTCAGTGAACTGAGTATAGGGACCCGCATTTTGTAACGATGACAGAATTATACCTTTTCAAAATACAATAAGCATCACAAATAAGGCCACGTAAAAAATAACATTGGTTCTCATAAGCGCCCGCGTCAATAAGTAAGGGCGGCGTTACTCCTCTTTGCAGTTCAGTTAGTCCACTTAAAACCAAAACTGGTCTAAGAGAAGCCGCCAAATTTTGGAAAAAGGTCGGCCTTTGAAAGTAGTGATACCATTCAACCAGGGAAAAGCCGCCAAGGCTAATCCTATTAACCAAGTTGTCGCACCGACTAATAGTTTGACAGTTAAATGACAACTAGAATACTGCTTTTGCGGTAGCAATCTTCAATTTTTCATTTAACGGCCAAATTATTATTCGGTGCGATTAACTTGGCTAATAGGATTAACTTTGGTGGCCTTTCCCTGGTTGAATGCTATCACTACTTTCAAAGGCCGACCCTTTTTGGAAACTTGGCGGCTTCTCTTATACCAGTTTTGGTTTTGGGTGGATATCACACCTTTCATAGGAGTGAACGTACCAAAAGTCACACTGTCTTATCTTCATCTGTCATTTTTTTTTCGAATGAATATTAAGTATATAAATTTTCACATTTGTAATTAATTTTATGTAGTCATGTACATGTAAAAATTCAACAATAACAGTAACAATAGCAATTAGCATACAATCTCCTCTGTTTAGCGGCGACACACTAGCATGTGACTAGATTAACCAGTAAACTTGGCGCCTAACCAAGACCAACTTCTTTAAAACACTTACTTGTTTTCCTACTTGACTGGGCCCTGTACTCACGATCTGCATTTTGTTTCCTACTCTTCTTATCTCCAGCAAAATTGTCCCTCTCATCGCCGTGCGACAGATAACCCCATTTGGATTCGTGCTCCGTAAAAATACCAAAACAAACCTTTGCAAAAAAAAGGCACTCTGTCCATTATTTCGGTTGCACACCATGAGAAGGGTGCGTTTACGCAACAAGTCATTCTCGATTCTCGCTCGCCGAATGCTATTTGCTAGTCAACCGTTATTTATTTATGATTAGTTTCCCGTTGCTGCTAAATGAATGCGGTAATAGATAACAAATGTTATGTATTATAAATAACAACACTGATAAAGAACAAAGTGCTACAGTAATTTTAAACATTGTTGTCATTTCACGCTAACTCCAAAATTTGCTATTCTCCCTCAAAGTACAGCTTCTAGCAATGATCAAACGTCGGTAGAATAAATAGCTTCTCACAGCGAGAATTCAAAATCCAACATGGCGTCCATTTCGTGGCTATCGAATCGAAGACAAACCATCGAATGCCGGCATACAAATGACAGTCCGTCGTCTTTTACTGCAGTAAAAATTGTTTTCTTGTCATAAATCGACGCTCAAATGTTGAAAGCATCGTACGCCCTATCACGAGGCACGAGGAGAAGATTTGCGTCTGCGTCGTTGCCATGGTTACTAATACGCATAGACAACTCGAAAGCCGCATACTCCGGTAAAGGCGAGAAGCAGCCATGCGATTTAGTATTGAACAAGTAAAAGCTAGTGAGCGAGAAAACTGTCGTTGCATAAACGAGCCGTAAAGCCCTAACCAGACTGGCTGCTCGCGGCTGCACGCCGACGCACTATGGTGTAAAAAAGACTTCAATATTCGTCCTTAACGCAACACCAACCACACGATTGCTGCAATTTTGACCTTGTAGGCACGTAGTCACGCATAGCTTCGCACGAAATTTGCTTCTGTCTGGAGAGGCCTTAACAGTAAGGGCGCGTTTACGCAACGGCTCGCCTTTGCATTCTCGCAGCGAGAAGCTAATCACGATGCCAAAGGTAGCGTTGCCATGGTAACAACGCTACCTGGATTAGCCTAATTCAACATCATTTGAATAAATGATTACAGTCTTATAATCTGTGCCAATAAGATAAAGAACTCCTCCTGACGAAACAAGTTTCCCAGTCTCATCTTCACTCGCTTTATTGACTGTTTTCGTTGCTAGGTGGGAGAGCTAAAGCCACCGCCATGTTGGAATTTCAGGTGATTTCTAGCTTCTAGCCGCGAGAATGCAAAAACGAGTGGTTACATAAACGTGCCCTAACGTGCGCAGACCACCGAGAGGGCAGGGGCAACTTTTGTAAAAGGGCACGCCGAGGTTTGTTTTTTTCTTTTTCTGGGGACCTTTTTTTTTTGCTCGTCAGTCTTTTTTTTTTTGCCCTTTTTAAGCTTGTCTCTTTTTTTTACCCCTTTCTGCCCTTTTCTGGCATTATTTTACCCTTTTTGAGCCGCTAGGTCCTTTTCTGGCTGCAACACCAGCATTTACCGGTCAGAAAACCAAAATAGAGCACATTTTTTCTTTTACAAAAACGGCATTTTTTGTCCGAAAAGGGCATGGGCAATGCCTCCCCCCCCCCCCCCCCCCCCCCCCGTCCATCCTGTGCACGCATGCCACTGTAATAAACATAAAAACGAGACAATTCTGTGATTCTGAATCATTTTTATTTTACGCATGCTACGCTACACACTTATTCGAAAAAAATTGTGGCACTCCATATAAGACTTTAAAAGAGGTTAAACAAAATAATAAAAAGCTGCCCGCCTGCATCGACTTTTAGTTTGTGTACTTGTGAGAACCAAGAAATTTCATGTTTGCGACCAACTAAATTGTCACTGGTGCTATATAATTTATTATGGGCGCACGACAAAAACTAATGTCACAAATTACTTTTTCACTTTCTTTAGCAGCCCAAAACAGGCTGTCACGCCGTTATAAATCAGAATACAAATAGTAAACTCAACTTTTCTGTACTGGACGTAACACTAAAATAAGTCGGCCGAAATTTCTCCGCATTGCAAATTTTAAAAAATCTAGTTCTTAAGAACAAAAGCAATTTGTTGGCTTTTCGAGTGACTGCCATTTCTAATGATGGATGACCGTTTAGCTCAACCCCGTTTCGCCAAATTTTAATCAGTGTCTCAATTTGCAGCAAAACGGAAATTCACATTTAGCCAAATAATTGTTTTCTAAATTTATGTGCCTTGCTCGCCCTACCGCGCTCGCTGCGGCTACACACATAACATCAGAAACCGCAACTAATCACAAATTCCTTCCAATTAGGAATGCATCTTTACTAGGGATGGGTCAGTAACCAAAACCTAATATTCGGTTTTTACTGAAAACCGAAACCGATTCGGATTTTGTGTCGGTTTTTCGTACCGTGTTCGAAAATTCAAAGATTGATTTTTTTTTTTTAACAATTATCGTTTTCTACGTATAAATGACAGCAACGCTCCCAGTCATAAAAAAGAATATAGAGGAAAATGGTGCCACAGCTACACCCATGGTCCGTGACGCCAATGAAAGTTAGAGCAGGAGTGAGTTAGAAGCTAGTAATACTGCTGTTGCAAGAAATAAAAGTTACGACATATCAGGTTGGGAACGAAAGTGACGAAAACCGATACCGAAACCGAAACCGCGGTTTTGTGGGCATGAAAACCGAAACCTAAGTCAAAAAAAAATGAAACCGACTCAACCCTAATCTTTACTTCTCCACCCTCAAATTTTTTAAAGAATAATTTGATTCGTGAAATGGTTAGGAGGAACGGGAATTCCACTTTCGCCAAATTAATCAGAACTTATTTTTCGGCAAAAACGGAAAATAATTTTGGGCGAAACGGGTACCCACCCTTCTTTCTAATCCCAGTGGAGTGTGGCTGGACAACAGACCAACAAGAACCGGAATTCATATTTTGTATTTGCTACTCACGTCATCCCGTAATTCTACAAGGAAAAACATAGGCGCAATCTTATTTTAGTTCCAACTTCAAACGGTAGGCCTACTGGTAGTGAAAGTTTCTTAAAAATAGCAAGATTTAATTTACACACTTTTATTTATTTACTACATTTTTATAATTTGTAGTAATAAAAGTGTCTGATAAACAACTACATCGAGATTATTTGAACTTGACGTGCTGGCCTCCAGGTCAGTAGATAAAAAAAAAAAAAAAAAACCGATAAAAAAATTGCTACGCTTTCGTTGCACGTGATTAGATAAGTTCGTTCGTCCTCATTTTCTTCAAGTTCATTTGGTACAACGCCAAACAAACTTCTCATTAGCCCACAGGCTGTGTTGACATCTTTACAGTAAGAAAATAAAGTAACAAAATATTTTATTTCGAGGGCAAACAACATGTGCTACCGGGGAAAGGCACACAAAGAGGCATATTTTTCTTTTGACTTGACCAGCTTTTGATCAAAACCAAGCTGCATCCAGAGTAAAATGGCCCGATGTTATTAATAATTTAGGAAACTTCATAGCAAATTTTAAGAAAAACTGAGGAATTGCACAACTTTTTTTTTTGTAATTATGTTGGCAAATATTTTCACGTCAATTATGTGAAATTTACGTTTTACCACACGCTCTCAAGTGAACTTTTTTTTTTTAAATAAAGAGGTGCTGTAAAGTGGAACAAGGGAGGGGTAATTGTAACTGGAAAATCGCGTAATTGCAAGAACGCGTATAGTATAATGGAAAATCGTCTACCACGAAATTCGTATAATGGGAAATCGTCTAACACGAAATTTGTATAATAGAAAATCGGCTACCACGAAATTCGTATAATGGAAAATCGTCTAACACGAAATTCGTATAA
>JAHWFP010254686.1:0-10931 GCA_023313725.1 Lithobius niger
TGTAGAGCATTTATTTCGGTGATATAAACTTCCCGAATGCCGAATTTTATGAGGACCCCTAATTCCCATTCGACTCGTAGTCATAACTGAAATGCCCCCAAGTAAAACGAGCGCAGTGCTACTTCGGAGCGAAGATCCTTATTTTGTTCGATGATCCTCCATCAATCAGTGTAATCCCAAGTTGATTGATTCATTGGGATCCATTTGTTAGTGGGGATCAAGCGTAAATCATCCTGAGATGGAAACGAGCCACACAAATCACGACCCAACTAGACGTTTATGGCCAAACCAATTGCCAGACGTGAACTCTCTTCCCCTAAATCGGGTACCCCTGTTTAGGAATCGTTTAGGGCGAATGCTGCACTAACACAGCCGTAAATGTTATTTTCGATCGACTAAAGTAAAAGCGAAGAGGTAACAAAATGTAGTTGCCTAGTTGCAAATTGGTTCAACTTGGGCTTTTGGTTGAACCAAGTCTTAAGTCGCCCTCGTCTCGATAGTGATTTACGGACGATTCAGGCTGCAACGATCATTTTCTTCGAATGACACTGACCAATGCAGCCGTCGCTGTGACAACCAACCCTCAGCTATTCCTTCGCAGTGAGTCGTTTTCGCTTGGACTGTTTTCGGTCGCAGCAACTCGCAAGAAATCGTAAGCAAGAAATTCGTAAGCGGGCTGACGTCACGTTGCATGCCGACCGAACAATGGCTGGTAAAACCAAGGCCATCGGCCCCAGTACAAAACGTGTTGCCTGCTGTATTTCAGTTTCCAAGTGCACGAGATATAATCAGCAAAAAATAAAATCTATAATGTACCTTTTTTTAACATTAGAAGTTGTTAAAGGTACAGCGTTTGATATCGTATTATCCGTAATCAACACACAAATTGTCTACGTATTCCACGACCTAAATCACGAATACAGGCCTCGCAGACCTCAAATTTAAAAATATAGGTTAAAAAATAGGTTGTACAATTTTAAATATAAGTTTTTAAAGGTTATTTTTCAGCAAATATATGGGCTTTTATAGGTTTTTTTGTCCGTTTATTTCATTCAGCATTTAAAGGGCAAATAAGATGCTTTGCTTTTGTTTATTACAATAACTAGGAGCTTTGCTTCGCTCGCTCTATTGGCGTCGATTCACGCATCATGTAGTTTAGTTCATTTCTTCCTGATTAGTTAGGCTGATCAAATTTGGACGTCTTCAGAGCAGATTTTCGCGTAAATGGGGGTCAAGTTACCGCAATGAAATTTTAGCCTAACGGAAGTGCAATTTAATTGTCTTTTATTTGGTGGTTCTCTCATCTTTGTAGGTGCTTTAGTTCAAGAGGAGTAGAGGACTACACACGCACATAGTATGTTATTAATGATGTACATAAGCCTACAGATAAACCTACATATTTATCAACTGTCGTAAATACAGAAAGAATAATTAAAATCCTTAACATTTGATACAATAAAACAATGAATTTTCGAACCATTTCTTGTGACTATACATGCCGTTGTAAGCAGTTACACTAACGAAAAACTCAAGCGCAATCACAGTATAAAAACAAACTAAAACAGGAGCATTCACCCAGCCTTACTGAGCATTTTATTTTCATGAGTTCACAGTGAGTGTGGTTAGTTTAACTAAGTCACTTTGCCTTTTTTTTTTTATATATCTTTTTAGGTAAAAAATTGCGTGCGTACAAATTAAATCATTTAGAACGCTGCTAACAAAATCATCTAGTGGCAAGAAATTGTAATAAAATGTGTAATCAAATTGTTTTTTTTTACTGTGGAAAAGTAACACTTACATCGGGGGGGGGGGGGGAAGACCCGAAGTTTTTTTAAAAATGACTGCGGAAAGTGACATCTTTGAAGTTCAGAAATGTATTTTTCCCCAGTTTGATCAGTGGTTATTTTTACTCGTGATCCTACCTTTTACAGAGCTAAAAAAAGGTGTGACCCGTCCACACCCCTCCCCACTGGAAAGCCTGAAAATCTACGAAGCCCACCTATCATTCCCTCTCCTCAGCCCGTGTTAATTGCCCGCCCCTCCACCTCCTCATGACAAATAATAATCCGCCCGACTGCACGATTGGCTATTTAATGAAACGTTTAGGCTTGCATAAACTAACTTGCATGTGCTAGTACAATGGAAATATTGAAACAAAAGGGTTACGTACACTTAATTTTAAATCAGCTATCAAGTTTTAGGGGGTTCCAAGCTTCACCTCCCCCTCCCCTTTCCTTGAAGCCTCACACTAGCAAAAAAAAATTCGGGGGTTATGGGAATTCATGAAAAATCCTATGTGTTTACGTTACCGTTATAACATCGATCAGGAAATAAACATAATTTTAATAAAAGACACTCCCTGAACGTAAATCACCGTAGCATGAAACACAAAAGAGCCGAAATCAAGTGCCAACGGTCAAATAAACTTTTTGAATGTAACACCTCTCATTGACCCACAAAATCATTACTCAATTAAAACTATCTTAAAATTATTTAAAATTGCATGGAAAACCTTGAATTCTTCAAAACGATCATTTTTGCCAAGCTAACTACTACACGAACAAACCGCGTGTTGACAAGACAGTAGTTGGTGCCTGAAAGGTGCACCGCTACCAGGAATGTGTTTGAACAACCGTAATGCTGCTCCAACTGAGGACAGGATTTACATCACGTGGTATCATCAAACTGCGACTGTAGTTATCAAATACTAATGATAATGAGTAGTAATTTAATTTTTTTCTTGTGCAACTCATCCTCAATTACTTTTTCCCGAGTGCGTCTGGTTTTTAAGAGTACCCTGCCGATAACCAAGTTTTCATATTTATGCGCTCCGACTCAACTAAAATGCAACCTGGCAGGATGTGGTCAGTCAACGCATTTCGTTTAATAACTAAAACGATGAGATTGCAATTCAGAAACACATCGCTCCAGAACAAGCTTTTAAAAATATAGGTTATTATAGGTTTTATAGGTTGGCTGCAACCCCTGCGAATAACCTACAAGAATCTTACTTTTGTGGGTAGAACCGAAAGTCTTCGAGGGTAGGTCGCATAAATAGATTAATTATGGCATTTAGGCAATAAATTTTACAATTCGTAGCCCAAGGATGTCAAAAAAATATCCCGAATGAAATTAAAAAAAGAAATCACAAGGTAAAGGGTAAATAAAGCAAGCAGTCTGCATTAAAGACTGGCGTTGTGAGGATACACAATACACGTGTATCCTCACAAGGCCAGTCTTTAATGCAGACTGCTTGCTTCATTTCCGAATGAAATTGTTCAAAAAGCATTCCTTCAGGTGGTTACTAGACCAAAAGTGTCATCGTTTTGCATGATTGTTCAACGTTAATTAGCATTAAGAGAGACATAATAGTTGCTGTTTGACCAGCCGATCGCACCGAATGTCATTTTCTGGTCACAAGTGCCCAGTATAGCGCACACAGGCATTTGGTTCAGGGAGGGCAAGAAAAAACGGCATTCAAAATTGTGTCCGAGAAATTCAGCTAACGACTCTATTGAGGCGTGGGGGGGGGGCCGCAAAATTTAATCGCTTTTCATAATTTTTCAACCCTTTCTTGCCTAGTGTCCAAAATAAGTCGACGGCTAATGAAAGTACACACAACGACTCGCATTCGCCTTCTCGCAGCTATAGACTAGAAATCATCAGAAATTCCAACATGGCGGCGGTTTTTTTTAGCAGCATCGACTCACAACAAGATCGGTCAATAATGCGAGTTCAGCAGCGACTGTGAAACTTGTTTCGTCAAGAGAATTTCTTTATCTTATTGTCACGCATTATAAAACTGAAAGCATTTACTCAAACGATGTCGGATTTAGCTAATCCAAATAGCGTTGTTACCTTGGCAACGACACATTTACCATCGCATCGCGATTAAATTCTAGCTGCGAGAATGCTAAGGCGAGTCGTTGAATAAACGTACCCTCAACGTGCAAAGCAAATTTTGTGAAGGGGAACTCCGAACAAGGCGAGCAAATACAGCCCAGTGGCCAGGAACCTACGTAAAAAAAAAAAAATGCATCTCCAGGTTGAGAACAAATAGTCCCAACAACAACACCAACAACAACAAATGGCCATCCAATTATGGTATTCAAAATTTTTAATGAAGTAAAATAGTAATGACACGACCCCAAATTCCGAATTTCGTTGGACTATGTTAATTTCGAGGGAAATGACAGGATTTCAAAGTTTGACGTTTAACCATGAACGTCCATGCTGAGTCTTACATAAGGACTAGGAGTCTGTCCTTGATAGTGACACTGAAAAATAGTCAAAACTTTAAACTTTTATTTTCCTCTCTTTTCTAGTTCACTTATGAAGCAGTGTGTACGTTAATTCCCTTCGTTTGATTTTTAACCCTGAATTTCTTAAATGAAAAGAAACAATGCTGCTGTTAGAATATTAATAAAAAATAATAATAATGAATCCCATCTTATCAAGCAGGTGATGGAGCATGACCATTCTGAAGACGGGGCGAGGGATAATTGTCTAACTGGAAAATCGCATAATTGGAAGAATGTATACACAGTATAACGGCATAATGGAAAATCGTCTAGTGTCCCTGCCTCGCTCGCGTTACCGCGCTTGCTTCGGCTGTACTATGACATCAGAAACAGCAGCTATATTATTGTCCAGTTAGACGATTATCTATTATACGATTATACGATATTCTGTTCAGATGATTATGAGATATTCCGTTTAGATGATTTTATAGATTTTTTTTTATTTAGGTAGCTATTAAACATTTATCCCATTAGATGATTTTCCAGTTAGACTTTCGTCCGATGCCCCTGAAGGGGATGGTATCGCGTTGCGGCTTGACGATCAGTGGAAGATTGTAGAGCAAGCCCAGGTGGGCAAGCTATAAAAGTTCCAATTTTATTATTTTGTGTCGCTGTTTACATCCCGTTCTATACCTGCATATTCATTGTTTTCACGTCAAAGCCTCCCAACTCATCCAAACAACCGTGCTCTAGCCGTTGCTGCATCCGACTGCACGGAATTTGTTTATTCACGTTATTTCTTTCATTTTTTTTTTGGTTACGTCTGATTTTCTTTTTCCAATTTCATGTTATATTTACTTTTATACGTAAACAGACCGGAAATAATTTTAACTCCGTTTCATGCCCAAACAACGGACAATGCAAAAACGAAAATGGGGGGAAAAAAGCGGAAATTGAATTTCTCATTCAGACTTAACGGAATTCTGTACAGAACGACTGACTTTTCTGAAACTCAAAACAGAATAAATTGGTTGTCACCAACACCCTTTTCACGAAACCGAAAGCAAGTATTCCCAAAGATTAGCTCGAAGTTTGTTTCTCAATATGTCTTACCGAGAGGATTTGGAACACGTTTGGCGTTACAAATGCGCTGCTGTAGATCGTCTTAAAGTGTTAGGCAGCAATTGGGCATACGCGGTGGCAGCTCCAAATAATGGCAAGGTGCACCGCAACGTGTTGGCTTCGTGATGCATCTTGAATTACATGTAACTCTCGTTACACCAGCTCTTGGGAAAATTATGAACTAATAAAAGTAGTTGACCGAGTTAGCGAAGCGAAGCTAGTAAGGTATTTTACTAGTCTGTCTGTGTTACCCCCAAACGTATTACCCCCACACATGTTACACCGAAACGTACTTCGTGTACGTTACCCACAAACGTATAAACGGATTCGAATGACGTTTGATCGGGGTATACTTTGAAATAAGGCTGAACGACGAATGTGCATAATTTTTATTTTTACGCGTTGCTAAAAATCCATAATCGCGTTCAAAATGGCGGTCTTTGGCTTACATCTTCTATTCGTTCATCAAATTGAACGTAACTGATTTGGAATATGCATTCACCATAAAGTGACTTTTTCAAATTTTGCGAGAATTCAAGATGGCGGTCCAAAATGGCGTCCAAGGAAATTTTCGGCTTGTAACTACTAAATCGTTCATCAGACTGAACACAAACTCGATACGAATATTCAGAACAACATATTCATTAAAAAAGGACCCATTAATATATACAAGCAATGGTCGCATCCTAACGTCACAGAAGGTTTGGTAGCGCAAATAGCGCTCACTGCTTGCCAAGGGCCACAGGATCACAAACAAGATGGCGCTGGAAATCATAGCTTAATCCGGCCCACGGTGAAGTTCAAAGATAGCCGGCAAATAAACATTGCGCTGGCTGCTACTACCATAACAATTCATGGTATTTTTACAAACCACATAATGACACAATGCACCTTCACGAAATTCGTTCTCCTTACCGCTGTTCGCTGGCCATTTTTTTAGCTGCGTGACAGCAACGTACGGTGGCTTATTGGGACACAAAGACTTTTTTCTACACACACACAACTTTTATGAAACCGGAACAAAATGGCCACTGGCGCACACGCAGTTTACCACTTATCGTCCTATCCGGTGTTTTAACACCGAAGTTCCTGTTTCATGAAAGTTTTGTGTACGTGTACTATTTTAGGTTCTGGTTGGCCATTCGCGCGGATTTTCGGAAAATGGATTGATCATGCCTGCATGCTAAAACTTCTCTTCGAGCAGACGAACCAATATGACTACCTCATCGCTCGCTTCATCGCTTTCCTGACGTGAAAAATCTCTGAATTTACAGGCTAGGGAGATTGTTTGAAATGTCTTCAAATACATCCAGGCTCAGTAACTCAACACGGATGCTGAAACACCAAATCAAGAGGCCAGCACTGCATCTGGAATTTCTCAAGAGAACGGTAAGACGTATCGTGTCAGTAGCTAAAGCCATACCGACAGCCAAAGCTACGATTAGGCCTAGCCGCAGACATTCGTACACCACAGCCGTTCAATGCGTGTACAAGGTTCCAGTCACTGCCTGTGTTGGTGCATACACGCGTGACAGGCGATTGTAAACGATCACAAAATACAGCTACTTCCAGTGGCCAACCGGAACCAAGAATAGTATCAAGACTACCTATATTTAAAAGACTTAACGCTCGGTTTCACGCAGCATGCTAGACGCGTCGTCCAAGCGTTGCGCTGAACTGAAAGCACGAAGAACGAAAAGCCCCAATCGTAGCATTGATTAGTGTTAGCGGGATGCACAAAAACGTGATAACTTCTCATTATTGGATTTACTGGTGTTGCAGCGCTAAACGAACATTATTTTACGGTAATGGTGACTATTATTGAAGTCTTCGGACGATTTACTGCTACGTCAAAGGATCGTTTAACATATTTTTAATGAGAATTGAAAACGCCGTTGCGTATCATACAGTACAATACACACGTACCTTGCTTGTTCTACTGCTTGAAATTCATGAAATTAAACCTCCGGAGGCTTTGTTGTGTCGTGGAGTGAACAAAGAGGTACGTAGCATGAAGCCATTGTTGTTAAACTTTAATAATTCGATGTCAATGCACTGTTTTAAGTTTAAAATCCGCGTATCGCGTGTCACACGTACCTTTCACAGTTCAGTCCGCATGCTAGAGCAGTTCATTTTTAGGGTGTAAGTAGCGCGACTGGTGGCAGAATCGGTGGCGTCCAGAACAACTGGACGACGCGTTGAGTTTCTAACGTTAAGCCTTTACATCCAGGTAGCCTTCATAGTATAGAAAAAAAGTTGGCGTTTGTCCCTTGGTGCCTCTGCAGTAACAACACACATTTCTTCCCATTTGCCCTCCAAACTCATGCCCTCATAATATGACGCTTGCCGAATGTTGCTTTATATGTGAATATGCTCCGCCCGTTACGAAGCGAGCATACTGCTCTAAGATGGAAGCGCCACATGAAAAACAGATTTCAAAACTTGTCGGCACTTTCCTAAACTCTCTAAGAAGATCAGGGCGCTCACCACCACAGACCACCGTAGTGGTTCCTAAATGCACGGTGAATTTTGCGATCCCTCAGCGTGACGTCATCACCGGTGAAGCATCGGACTCTCAAGCGGCGGTTTTTCCTCTGCGATCACCAACCAACTACGGCAGCTCTGCACTTGTTCTTCGCTAGAATTACTTATGTAAACGTAAAAAACAAATGGTGGAGATTGTCGCTGCACAGATCATACCCACTAAGCTAAAAGAAGGGGAAAAGTCACCCTACTAATATAACTATGATATTTATAGGGTTGGGGAGTTGAATTTGTGACTGAGACCCATTCTGCAACGTCTTGGATACTTTCGTAGATAGTACAGGCTTAGTGTATAGAGGGCGCCATGTATTTTATGTGGGCATTTCTACTCATTTTTTAGTCTAAAATTAAACGAAACTAAACAAAACTAGCTTGTGTTTAATTATTACTTACCTAGCTGAGTTTAATTTAGTTTACTTTAGATTTAGGCTGAAAAATGAGCAAAATTACCATTTGAAACACGTGACGCCCTCTGAAAACTCTAACGAAACTAATGGGGACGAATCTAACGTGTTTCAATAGGGACTTTTTAGAGTTACAAATTCTCCTCCCAAACCCCATAAATTCTTGTTATAACTAATAAACGTATTTATCGATTGGTATTTAACTTAAAGGGGGATTGGCACCGCATGACAGGCTGCAGCATCATATAGCCATTTGCCACTGTCTAGTTCTGTCTAGCCCTTACGTTCAACAAGCGAAGAAATACATAAATAAATTTCTTTTTATGAAACAAACGAGCCACGTGCCTCCTTAATTATTGAGTGTAAAGTTGGTGCGCGTACGTACACCCACAAGCAAGCGGTAAAATTAAGCCTAATGTAACAACGGATGCTTTTTTTGTTTGTTTTTGTTTATAAAGAACGACCGTTTTGAAACGCAGATTTTGAACCGCTAGATGGCCGCCATATAGTGACAGTGATATCTTTAACCTTGACCGCTTGCTCCCTGGTGCACGTGGACTCACCAACTTTACACTCATTAATTAAGGAGACACACGGCTTGTTTGTTGCGTAAAAAGAAATTTCTTTGCGCATTCCTTCGCTTGTTGAATTCAAGTGCTACATCGAACTAAATAATGGTAGAAGGCGCTAGATGCTGCAACCTGTCAGTCGGTGAATATGCACCTTTAAAACTGCTTACCAACACCCTTGACAACGCAAATGTTATGGTGATGAAATGGCGGTGTTCTTAAAACACTTCTTTCGTGACATTGGTTGCCATCTTGTGTATCGGTACATCCAGCGAGTACGTTCTAAAACTATTGATACGTGACATCACCGTTAGTGGAAGCGATCGGTCTTAGTATAATCGGTCGCTGAGCTGTTAGATGAGTTTCGAAATGAGCTCTGTGAGAGGTGGCTGCGCACAAAACGGAAACTTAAAAAAAAAAACTCTTCCCACCTACTATGGGTTTGCTAAAGTAGAATCTTTGGTTTTTTTGTAAGTTAGATTGTGTTAGATGCTTTGGCACGAATTTTTTGTTTTGCCCTGTTATTAGTGTTGTCGTGTAAGTTGGGTTGGTTAGTTGCTTTGGCTAGACTTTTACCGAGCAGGGGACGTCGGCAGACCGTCGCTTAGTTGCAATATTCGATCCCTGGTGAAATTTATCCCTTGCCCAGTTAAACTCGAGCCAAAGCGACAATAACGGAAATCGGACACATCCATCGAACAAGCAGATCGGGTGTCAGCATTGTTGCACCAATATCGACTGGGACGCCACCAAAAGCGAGGCTGGCGAATTCAGGCTTTACAAATTGAAACATGTGGGTCAGCACGGTTAGCACGACCGCCGCCGCCTGACCCTGGCAATTTCGGGAGGAGTAGGGCCCTGTGGTGCATCGTACTCATTTCGACTGGGGCATGTAAAAGATCCTGAGTCTTCCGCTTGGATTTCCCAAGCTTAAATTGTCCCTCTCGTGTGTCTACTCCTCGTCATCTTCATCTGGTGGAGAGAAGGTCTCTGCAGGCGGCAGAGGTGACGAAGTACGGCCTGCACCCTGTTAAAAAAGGTATAGCTAATAGCGTCATATATCATATCATTTATTACATTACTTCAAATATGTGGTACGGTACGTAGTGCAAGAGCGGATACGACTTAACTTATTCTTGTTTAAAACGGGCATAAATTTGTTTTTATTTTGGGAAAATTATACTAGATATGGTAAACATCTAGCAAATTCCGAGTAATGGAAATTGCAAATTCAAGACTCCGTCAACATGCCTGTAGAAACAACAAACAATCAACTTGCTCAATTTTATTGGAATCGCAATGCATACACAAAATAAATAAGAAGTACAGTATATTCTTTATAGTCTTAGTAATGTTATATTAATATTAATAAAATTAAGTAATTTATTTATCGACTACTTTTAAGAGAAGCTTACACGTATTAGTTAATAGAAAATTGTTTTCTTTCCATATATTACACCCTATAATGTTGCATATTTTCTTACCTCTTTTTTGTATTTTGGTTCCATGAAATCTATATAACTAAGATAATAATATTTGTTTGTTTGTGCGTCAACAGATCACCAAGATTCCCACTACTAATCCTTTTTCTTTGACCTGACGGTATTCTAAAACGCCCTTTCAGATCTTGATTTGACCTAATGGTATTCTGAAACGCCCATTAATAGCCAAGTGTGGCTTCAAGGTATTCTGAAACGCCCTTTAGGTTCGAAGGAAGTCTTGGTGTTACCTGAAGGTATTCTGAAACGCTCTTTAAGAGCCAAGGAAGCTTTGACGTGGCCTAATGGTAATCTGAAAGGCCGTTCAATATCCAAGTGTGGCTTCACGGTATTCTGAAACGCCCTTTAATATTCAAGGAAGCTTGGCGTTGCCTCAAAGTATTCTGAAAACGCCATTTAAGATCGATGGAAGTTTTGACGTGGCCACAAGATATTCTGAGATGCTCTTCAAGATCCTAGTAAGCCTTGATGTGGCATACAGGTATTCTGAAACGCCCTTTAAGATCCAAGGAAGCTTTGAGGTGCCATCAATGTATTCTGAAATGCCCTTTA
>JAHWFP010254686.1:21862-32432 GCA_023313725.1 Lithobius niger
GTACCCCCGTAAAGCTATTTTCACAGCCATTACGTTAAGTGGAACTTTGTCCTATTTCCTAAGTTCAGTGCAGGACACGGTAGGGGGAAAATCATTACACTCTGACGTCATTTTAGTGCTAAGTGCCAACCACAAACGATCTCATTTTGTAAAGCACTTTCGTATCACTGTAATGAGTGCACGGGGTGGTTTTAAAGCCAGTCTATTACAAAAAAAAAATAATAATAAAGAAAAACTGCACTGACACAGAAGGGTTAAACTTTATGCAAAACACGGCGAAAGTTTCTTCTGTTCTGCTAAAGAGCTTTAGGTGATGACGTTGTTATGCATATTAAAGGTATTTTCCACACCGTATCTTTGGTACGTAAGGTACGGAATACGTTGATTATCAGCATTCGATTGCGTGGACCCAAGAGATGGTAGCTTACCATGCGTGCGGAAAAGCAACCTTTCAGATGCCGTTGGGGGATGGGAGGTAAGGGAGTGTCTGAATTCCTATTGCTTTTGGGGTTGAAACTTTTCAGGAACATTTGTCGACATTTGTACGGCAAAGGGCGCCTGCAGAGAAGAGCAAAAAAAAAAAAAGGAGGTGGCGGGAGGGGGCTCTTATCACATTTTTAGGCATTATTTTGTTGGGACGTGCCTCTTTTTGCCTAATCAGTGCTACGGATCCTAGAAAATACCTTTGGAAAACCTTTGTTTAAAGGACTTTGTATTTGTTTTTATGAATTTTCTTCATGATTCTGTCTACCAAAAGGGCAAGAAAAGGTAAAAAGTGGAAGGGAGGGGGCGGACTTCAGCTCCAATGTAGGGGCGCCCATTGTACGGCATATTTTCGTTGCCACTTGTCTGCGATGTGATGTTGCACTATTTCAAGGATTCGTTGGCACGTCTAAAGAAGAGCGGACCATGAAGTTACAAAATATAAGATAATTAATACTGGACCAAACTCCTATTCTTAAAAAAAAAAATAACTTAGGGTACCGTACACCTCATACAACAATTGAAAACCGTAATAAAGTTAATTATACTGCCTACAATGTAAAAAGAAAATTCAATTTTTTTAATTTTTAGTATTATTTCCTTCCAGCATCTGTCTGTCGTTTACAGCAATTTACAATTTTTTTCATTATTAATTATTCTTTCCTTTTCACGTACCTACTATACATATACACGGTGAAAAAAATGAGGTTCTATATGAATAGTTTCGATCGAACCGTGAGGATATATCTGATAACACTTGAACACATCAGAATGGTTGATCTTGACATGTTTATTCAGGGTCATCAGGATTATAGCTTTTAAACTAAATACGTTCTAGAAGAGTCGTGCCAATACGAAAGTTGTAGAGACAAGTGAACCAACAGAGTAGAAGCAAAGACGCAACATTCGGTACGGAGCTCGAATCTGGTGCCAATCGAGTTAACTAGCTGCATGGGGAACTAGAGGTAAAAAACAATGAGGTTTTTAGGCAAGCCAGTGCTGTGAGTGACAACGGCTTCCTATGGCGTAAAAATGAGCAATTTTGGGGGAGTTGTAGGCAGCTGCTGCAATTTTCAGTGTGACATGGAATCTGTTCTTTTCCGGTTTACAGCCTTACAGCCGTTTTCCAAAAATCCACTCAAGTGTGAGTGTGAGAGGGCAAAATGTGAGTGCAAACATCTAAGGTAAGGCTCAACAATTTTAGTACAGCCACAAGAGCGAATGTGAGTGTCTTAACATCTGAGGGTATTTCTATAGATGCGTTTTAACCCTTACACTCACTTTTAGCCCATCTCACACTTGACCGGATTTCTGGAATAACGCCTGTTAATGTATGTTTCGTAGCGTAAGGGATTGCAACATTTATCAGTTGTTGCTTGGCCGGTGTCTGGGCGGATTTACACACTGCTATAGCACACAGGGGTCACACAACAAAGGTCGCACTGCAAGTACTTGCTACAGAAGTGGACGATTAGTTCAAAGCAAGCCTCATTCCTAATTCGTTCCTCACTGTATGCCTAGGGGACTATACCCAAAGCATTACATATTAGACTAAGTTTGGCAACTTATCTAAGCCTCGTCTCAGCTCAGAGGTCCAACCTTTCAGTTTGACCTCCCTACACCAAGTAGCTCGAGCCTCTTGAATCTTGATCTGGCAGTTTTTATACCTGTGAGAACAATAGGCTCTTGCCTGAGGCATTACGTCACTTGACGGGCGAACAGGTGTCATCCAGTCCTGACTAGTTGAACAATAAAGCAGTGACACAACGTTGTATTATTGTATATAACTCTATGCTGGAGCGAGTAACTGGGATAGCTGCAAGGGTCACTGGAGGGGGAAAAGAAGGGCGTCTTACTGAAGACAATGCTGTTAAGAGTGGATTTCTTAGGCCTATAATGCGCGATTTTTGTCGATTTGTTGGCAGTTGCTAACATTTTTAAACAGGTGGAATCTTTATTTTCCAATTACAACCTAGCAGGATTGGAGAAAACAACGTTTTTTTTAAGCCTATAAAATCCGCTCTCAAAGCACTGCCTTGACTAGAAATGCCGTTGTTTAACCCTCCATTTTAATCTAGTGCCCCTTGCAGCTATATCTCTTGTAGCCAATATGACGTCACATGACGCTGCTCTAGAGGACTCGCCACCCGGCTGTTGGCGTTGCACCAACTGCCGTGTGTGCACGGAAGTTATCGGTGCTGAATAGCCCTGTTATCGGCAAGGTACACTACGGAGTGTTAACTCCATTGTTTGCGTTTTGCCATACACGTGAACCCGTTACAGTGCCAGTTTTTCTCTGGTATTCCATTGGCAAACTATTTAGACGCATTTCATTCATTCCTTGTGCTCAAGTGCTGGACAGTAATATCATCAGTATAACCGAAGCCGTCGGACTGAGACCCAAATCCTACTACTGTGACTCAAGCTCAACTATTTCTTACATCGCTCCAGATGGGGTTAGTCTGCCTCCTTTCTTTGGTCTCCTAAAGCCCAAGATTATAACAAACGATTACAAAAAAATGGTTGTCAGCCATTTTAAAAAGGTCAATAGGAACTTCAAACAGAGTTCGTACACGGCCTTGAATTCCTTGAAAAGACTTAAATTTCGAAACCAAAAATTCAAGGCTCGAAAAGTCTTGAAAATTGGCATTTTTTTTGTTTGTAAGAGTCTTGAAATGGCCTTCAATTTTGTTAGCGAACTATGTTTGATGAAATACGGTCAATTTATGCTTAGATTCATAAAAAAAACTACTAAAAAGTTTGTCAGCGTAGTGCTTATCTTCGTGTTAACGATACGACGTGCCTTCGTTCGTATATTCACGTAAAAGTGCGGTTTTGGAAAGGCAACTTGTCCCACGATGGCGGCAAAATAAATAACTTTTAAATGGATGTTTATTCACTTATGGGGATATAGGCTAGCAAAAAGATTAAATTTTGTAAGGTAATTTTCAACAATTTGGTGTGCAAAACGGCTTCGAGTTGGCCTTGAAAAGGCCTTGAAAATGGTTTCGTCTCTGGTGTACGAACCCTGTTTCAAAAGAATTATTATTTTTTTTATGCATTTTCATACTACTAGCTGTACCCCCGGCATAACATACGCCGATCTAGCCGGTTGCCGCATACTATATGTTTACAGCACAACTATGGCTTTCTCTGTTTCGAAACAAGTCACCAAATTAAAACAAAACAAAACCCTGAAAGTGGAGTCTGTGTTCGAAATAAGCCCTTCAAAGTTTCTAAAACGTGAATCGAACCTCGAGTTTTGTAGCTACAACATTCTAGCACTTTAAAAATAAAAAAAAATGTTTTCGTAACGTTAAGAAGCTGTTTCCAATATGTGACGCTCGACTTGAGGCTTGTGTTAAACGAAAATTAATGTAGAAAGTCGGGCCAGGCCAGCGTTTTGCTCACTTGAGGAATAGTGTGAGTAGCAACTGAAAGTGTGTCTCACAAAAACTTGAAACGAACCTCGAAATTAGCAGTGAGAATTATGAGCACAGTTTCGGTAAACAGTAGCCTACATGAACCTGAGCAACCGGAACTGCTGTGTGCTCCTGATAACTTAATAAAGAATTACTGTGGATATTAAAAAATAAAACTGCCATCCATTTCCCATGGTTCGAACGTACTTTTTTCCTGGGTGGAGGGTTTGTGTTGGAAAGCTAGTATATAAGATATGTGTAATAAGCGGGCTGATGTGGAAGGCACCTCCTGACCGGTAAATTAGTTGCCACACGTACATGGGGGACACAATGCACAAAAATTTTCGGCAATTTATTTGATGTCTTGTTCACCTAAAAACAAACCGACAACGCACGATGAGTAATGACATGCTATTACAGCCAGTGCAACCTTAAATTAAACATACTTTACTATTTTAAAACACAAAACCACACTAAAAACAGTCCAACTATGTGGACACTCAACTGATGATCCACCATCTTGGAATGATGTCACCTTGTACCACTGATGTTTAAAGTACATTACCAGATAATGACTGGAACAGATTTTGCCACTTTTCCATATGGTTGAAATTCTTTATTGTATTCATAGCCCTACTATGTGGCTCATCAGTTGAGTGCCTACATAGTTGGACTGTTATTAGTGTGGTTTTGTGTTTTAAAATAGTAAGTATATTTAATTTAAGGTTGCACTGGGTGTATTAGCATGTCATTACTCATCGTGTATTTTTCGGTTTGTTTTTAGGTGAACAGGACATGAAATAAATTTCCGACAATTTACATGCATTGTGTCTCCCATGTACTTGTGGCAAATAATTTACCGATCAGGAGGTACCTTCCACATTAACCTACTGTGTCACAAAATATTTTTTTTCAATTTAAAGATAAGCTGGGTATGCTGGCAACGGATGTCCGCAGACAGTTAGTTGCCAGTGTTTCATTTGATCACTGCAATAGAAGCATTGCCTAGAACGGGATCTAAGCTTACGAATTACAGCAAACGAAGCTTTGGGATCAACAACTGCTCACTAAAGTCTTTGACCTACTCAAATACTAAAGTAGAAGGACGATGGTTGTCGTACTGAATTGCGTGAAAGTCTGAGGACAGAAGTCTCCTTAGACTGCAGAAGTCCGAAGAACGCATTCGAAGTCCTCAGACCAAAAAAAAATATTGGAGTGTGAAGCTTTGGAATTTGACCTAAATCCTCTCACTAGGTTTCCGCTAATAACAAGGTGAACAAGAAATCAAATAAAAATGTTTCCTCGAACGACAACAAAAGTCAACAGCCCGCAAAAGACGCCCGGAGAACATAAATGAAGTCCTCAGATAGCAACCGACGTTTTGGAGTGTGAAGGTTTGGTATTTGACCAAAATCTTCGCACCGCAGGCTTTCACTTATAACATGCGTCCATAAACGACGACAAAAGTCCTCCGGTTGCAAAAGTAGTCTGAATAATAAAAATGACGTCCTCACACCGCACCCGAAGCTTTGGAGTGTTACCAAATTTGACCAAAACCTTGTCGCTGCCGTCTTTCGCTATAACATGCACCCACGAATGACAACAAACGTTCTCAGCATGCAAAAGTCCAAACTGAAAACGTAAATGACGTTCTCAGACAGCAACCAACATTTTGGAGAGTGAAGCTTTGAAATTTGACCAAACTCCTCCACTGCCGTCTTTTGCTTATAACATGCGTCCACAAATGACAACAAAAGTTCTCGGCCTGCAAAAGAAGTCCGATGAACGTAAATGAAGCCCTCAGCCATCAACCGAAGCTTTGGAGTGTGAAGGTTTGGACAGTGACCAAAACTCCTTTCGTTGACGAAACCACACATTTTTGGACTACAGTAGAAGTCTGCAGTATGACAATCGAAGTCTTCTGATTTAAAAGAAACTTTGAAGGGTTACCAAAATCCTATTACTCAAGTTTTTGGTCTACAAAGGAAGCCCAAGGACTGTGTAAAAAAAATAATGGTGTATTACAGTTCAGGTTTAGAATTCCAATTGCATTAAGTCGAAAAATTCGAGTTTCTGGGGCTATCGTATCCTCTAGAGCCAAACATTAGATTCAGAAACTCTTAGGCATTTATTATGAGACTGCCATTTATTGTAAATAAATTTCTGGCATTTTTCGTAAAAAAATAATAATAATTGTTACTGTTGATTTAAAAAAGTTGTGAAATGTTTAGTATCTTCCTCAGATTATAAAATTACTGCAGTTTTTTTTATGTAGGCCTATACGTATACACTATATAGTATGCACATTTCAAACTTCTTATAAATGTAATACAGTGTTAAGCACAGAGAATAGATTAGCACATCGAAGACCTACTGTTTAAATAACACCGAGTACCATCTGGTCCACGTGCTCTTAAGATTTTATCTTCTCGAGGTTGTTGGAACTCGTCATTTTATTACGAGTTTGCCGTTTATTGTAAATAAACTTCTGGTGTTTAGCTTCAGGTTTGCTTCCATTGTGATTTTAGCATTTATCAACAGCACTACAATATAATAAACTTTAAAAAAAAATTCAAAATTCACTTACACAACTTATAATGTCATTTTTCAATTTTTGATTTCTCAAATCACTGCAATCAAGCTGTTGCTAAAGATAAACGTATCGGTCACCTTTTACGACGTTGTTTCTTATCTGGCGATGTTATAACCTTAGTTAGGACATTTACTACACACGCGTGTCCCATTCTGGAATACGCTAGCCCTGTGTGGTATCCACACCTGATAAAAAACTTAAAATGGGTCGAATTAGTACAAAAAACTTTCACGAAGTATCTTCGAGGCTGCTACAAGTTATCTTACAGACGATTTCGGGTCTTGAATCACTAGAACTACTTCGCAGACTCCAAGCAGACCTATGTCTTACTTATTCCATCTTGCACAGGCTCGTTGATACTGAATCCGGGATTTTCTTTAATATTCGCGGTAACAAATACACTAGGGAACATTCGTTTAAACTAACTGTAACAGATGTAAAAAATAACTGTACAAAGTATTTCTTTTTAAACCGTGGTAAAGCCATGGACGAGCCTTCCATCGAAATTGGTAAACTCGACTAGTCATCAACCTTTTACGCATGATTTAAAACGTATTGATTTATCTTTGTTTTTGAAGTGTTTTGATTTTCAATAGTGTATGTATTACATGTATCATTGCGCGTATTTGTTTTTCTTTATATTTTAAATGTTTTTGTAAAATTAAAATCTTTAAGTATTAAGTATTAAAGCGACTAACTATTATCATGGTTCTTAATAGCACTGCCCGGCAGGGCTTATTAGACGTCGTTTGCGCACGAGAATTTTGAATGACTGGACAGGCGGCGGCGGCGCAGAGGCCCCAGAATGCAATGCTGCAACATGTAACAATAGGGCAACAATAGGTTAGGTGCATAACATCGGATTGTAGCTCACTCGAACAAGTTGCAACGATGCTCGGGCACGGGGAAAGTAACATTTGTCGTGGTGAGTTTGCTTTGTCGGCCACAGATAGGTTGTCGAGAACCAAAATGAAATGTTCTTGGTTTTCGCTTAAATTTCAGTTTTAAACCGCAGGGTGCGAAGTCTATAATTTTGGGCGGCCGACATGACTGAATGATTTATTTACTTCTTCAATGTGGGTTTCGGGAAGCAAGTTGAATTGTTTCCGCGATTGTTTGCCATAATGCTGTATCTTCTTGCAACAATGCAGAATCAACTACCCATCGATCAGACAAAGTAACTCTAGACACACGCTAGGAGGTTGTCATTAAATAACAAACATGGGACAAAGCTTGGGCGGAGTCTGAAAAGAAATAAGCATTTCTAATGCTCCGTTTTTTCGCAAACAAAATTGGCTGGACAGTGGGCATACCGTACACATGATAGACCAATCTGTAGCAATTACAACAAAACTGAGGCGAAAAAAGCCGACAAATTAAAGGCACATAAATCCCTCCGTCCTGGCCGCTTTACTCATACGTCAACTGCGCTAAAATATAGTTCACACGACCGCGGCGCGCATTGCTCTATGAAACAAGCATGACGTCACATCCGACGCTAGATCACACTTATTTCGGAGCCGCGCCATGCGACACATCGTACAAATGCTAAAAGGCAAAGATGGAGCGACTAGATGTAAACAAACACTGGCGCAGATGACTGCACGTTATGATCATCAATGTCTCCTGTCTGTTGCTGCGGTAAAATACCCACAAGTTAATTTTATTTGAACAAAGTTGACCAAATGAAAGATTTTGGGGGTCTTTATTATGTGTTGATGTCGAAATTTACGTCCTATCGTTGCCGACTATGTTACGTATATTAATTTATTGGCGATTTCAAGGAGGCATGCTTAGGGACCGGTCACTATGTATCGCTTTTTTTTTGGGGGGGGGGGGAAAACATCCCCCCCCCCCTCCTTTCTTCGGACAGTAAGTTTACGCCCCTGCGACCGATCTCATTATTCCTCCCAACCGTTATTTTTTTTCTTGTAGCCTAATTTGAGACTTAATGTTTTAGCATTATGCCGGAATGAAAAACAGCGTTACTGTACAGAAACAGCTTACCATCAAAAAAAAAAAAAAAAGCTTCTCCCGACCGACCCTAATTATAATTTAATTGGTACTGCAGCTAAACGTTTCCTTAGGCCTTATGTCTGCTACGAGAATTTACGTCTGAAACTCAATCCGCAATTTAATTTCTTCTCCGCCTTTGGTTTTGTCCATCACCATGTCAGGATCCCGACACCCCTGCCCCACCCCTTCTTTAATCCTCGTTTCTTGCGGTAAACATAGGATAAACCTAATTGTTGATCCAATTCTCATTTTGTCCTTTCCTTTACCGATTCGGTAGCAAATCTACTTGGTGGAATAGATAAATGCGTTCATCACTCGCCATTTCTCCTGATAAGATCAGAACAAGGTTAACTGGGATTGAAGCTGCTTACCTCGAGAAAGGCAGCTACTATCTCATTTGGCTTTCGCTCAAAAGCGGCAAGTCACGTGACTTGAAGTGCACGAAGAATCACTACGTCACAGACTAGGCGTGTAAACATCGTGTGACGTCACCGTTAAAAGTAGCCCAAGAACGCCCGAGAAGCTTTCTGGCGGGAGTGAGATACTCCTCGGACCGAGCGGTAAAAAAGAAGCTTACTAGCGTACACGCGCCACATTTGTCATCGGGATCGTACCCTTAGACGATCAAATAAAAGGTAAATGAGTTCATATAAAACTATTTCCGGTAATGTATCGAGAAAAACGTTAAAATATACCGGAGGGAGTTATGTGCCTTTAAATGAACAAAAAACGGCTTCGCCGTTTAGAAGAAAGCATTAGAGCTCGTATCCCATACTCACAGCTGTAAAGGTACACGAATAAAAACGGATTCGAGTTCACTCGAACGCAACGAACTATAATTTGAACACCAATTCCAGGGAACAAGGCTTGTGACTTACCAGCCTCCGTGCACACGCATTCTAATATACATCACTAATCAAACAAACTTCACACAAATAAAATAAACACAAAATACGCACGCACATGAAACAGAACGAAAATATAAAACACATCCAAAACAGACACCGTAAACAGCAAAACGCCTACAAAAGATGAAAAACACACACACAAGCACAGGCAAAAAATCTGCCTTAGATATGTGTATGCTTGTTTCATAAATTATAAATCAACACAAAATACACATATAGGAAACACACTTAAAATATATAGGAAATACATATAGGAAACACACTTAAAATATAAAATAACAAACCAAGACAAATATGAAAAAAAAAGCCTGAATAACACGCAAATTAGGTGCACACAAACATTATATTTTTCAAACACAAACTGCGTTCACTTTCTGACATAACCACTAAGTAAAAACAGTCCTTGTTCCCTGGAATTGTAGTTCAAATTATAGTTCGTTGCGTTCGAGTGAACTCTAATCCGTTTTTATTCGTGTACCTTTACAGCTGTGAGTATGGGATACGAGCTCTAATGCTTTTTTCTAAACGGCGAAGCCGTTTTTTGTTCATTTAATCTATTTTTCTTAGTATTTTAAAATGTGTACGTAAGCTTAAAATCTTTTAGGACAGGTGTTAGTGGACGATGACCATCCTTCCTGATCCTTGTTACAATTTTATGTAAGAAATTATCCACCCAAAACCAAAGCTGGCATAAAAACCCGCCAAGTTCCGAAAAACGATCGGCCTTTGAAGATCGGCCTTTGAACGATCGGCCTTTGAACGATCGGCCTTTGAACGATCGGCCTTTGAAGATTGTGATATCATTTATCCACCGACTAATAGTACGAAAGTTAAATGAAAACTTGAAGATTGCTATACTCGCTGTATCAATCTTTAAGTTTTCATTTAACGTCCAAAGTATTATTTGGTGCGATTAACTTGGCTAACAGGATTGACCTTGGCGGCCTTTCCCGGTTGACTGATATCACTACCTTCAAAGGCCGATCATTTTTGGAAACTTGGCGGGTTTTTATACCAGTTTTGGTTTTGGGTGGATATCACAACTTTCATAGGACTGTGAACGTACATAAGGTTACACCGTCCTATCTTCATCTGTACCTTTTTTCTAGAGAATTTGATTTCTATAAATCTTCACATTTATAATTTTC
>JAHWFP010254686.1:51196-69177 GCA_023313725.1 Lithobius niger
CTGCCAATTTTTTTTTTCTTTTTGCTTTGCAGTTATGTTTTCACTGGAAATAAGAAACGGCAACATGTTTTTTAAATGTTCAAAACTATTCATTTTATAAGATCTTCCGACAAATAAATAAGTTCTATTTACGCAGATCGTTGTGTACATGAAATTAGTACGATTGCAAATTGCCAGCTAAAGTCATAAAGCTTTGTATGCTGTAAGTTAACTGGACAAATCGTATTTTTACAGCACACCTTCTTTCGCCGATCGCCGCTTTTGCCACGATATGCGTTGATCACGTGGCCCTTCAAAGTCACACGGCCGCGAGCGAGAAATAACACAGGCTGCCAGGTCCCTGGGTTAAGAGCTTACTGCCAAAGTTCGAATGTGGCAAACATTACACCGAAATAATTATGTAATTTCGCAGAAAAGTCAGCAAATCATGTGCCGTAGTCGGAGATATTTGTTTTATTGCATTTATCTTCGCCCCCCTTAATTAGTAGGGCTTCACTACGCACCAGGCAGCGGATAGCACGAACTGAACAGAGCAGCACCGATTCTTTTCAAATGAACGTGTCGCAAACCTTGTTTACTTTCATGTTTGCTGGGGCCAATGGCCAATCTTAGTCTGGGGTGTCCATTCTTCCATAGGTGGACATTATCTATGTCTTATAATTTGGTTTCCGGTTCCTGCCTCTAGATTATAATAGAACAGTCCATTACCCATAATACCCTTGCTATTTCGCGATTATCAGGGGCAACCAAATCGTATTTAAGCAAGGGGGCCAGCATGGAAAAATCAGAAAGCCTTCGGGCCAGCCAACTGGCTGGTCCTCTTCAACCCCTGCTAGGTTTCCTAGTTAGGGGGATTTTGGCTTTTATGCCTTTAGTAGGCCCAATTTTGGTTAGGCTCTTTTCCCCCGACCTAAACTAAGCCTTTTTATTAACCCTAGCTTAACCCCAAAGTTCCCAACCCTTTCCCCAGTCTTTTGTTCAGTCTAATTAGGTAGCTCTCCCACAGTTAGTTATTTTTGTTCATGGTGCCGAAACCCGGGGAAGGGCTGTCCGGGGAGGGAGGCTTTTCGGGAACTGATCTTGTGTCCTTTGGGTTTACTGCGAATTTAGTTAGGCCCAAGTTAGGGTTCTCTTGTTCGGGGTATTGTTAGGCCCTTTTTAGGTTTTTGGGAGCTTAAGGTGAAACGTGGGTAAGCCGAGCAATGGCTAAGCCTGGGCCTTAAGTTCCATTGTTTAGTTAGGCCTATGCTACTAGTTAAGCCTAACGTGTTGAGATCTTGCTGAAGTGTGGTAGGGGCATACAGAAGGGTCTTGGGGATCCGTTTTTAGGGTTTTTGGCATTAAGCCTATTTTTAGGCCTATTTTGAATTTTTGGTTTTTTGAACTTGGGAAGTAAAACGGAAACGTTTTTACTTCGGACAAATTTTTATTTAAGGCTTAGTTTGGCTGTAAAGCCTACTTTAGAATCTGGGTGTGTTTAGTGAAGGGGGGAACACTAGCTTTGGCGTTTGGGTTGCCTTATGGCAATATTTTAATTTGGGCTTAATAATAAGCAATTTCTTGTAATTTGTGTTGGTAAGCTCATAAAGAGCAATATTTCTGCAACGGTTTTTTTCCCCAAAGGGTTTTTTTTCCCATAAATCAACCTAATTTTCGGCCTTTAGAACTAACTTAATTATAGTGTGGAGAATGAGTTGTTAGTAGTTTCAGGTTTTACTTAAACCTACGCTTTTCGAATTTCGATGTCAAGTTTTTAGTTTGCCCATTCTTGGTGGCAATGTTCGAAGTTTGGGTTTGCCCATTCAGTGGCATGCATAGTTGCGTGTTGGTTTCGGAGTTGTTAAGGAAAGCTACTAGTTTTCTGCCAGTTTATGCCACAGAGGTTTTTGATCAACTCGTAAAGAGCTGTTTCTTGTTTGTTTGAAGGTTGTTAGTTTGGCTCACTTGAGCAAACTTTTACGATTTCATGTTCATCGGCTACAAACGTAGTTGTAGCCCAATTCCCCAACGGTGGGATTGGGGTTTGCAAAGTCGTCTCCGGGCGCAAGCTAATTTTCACTTACTAAGTGAGAATTCTCAGTCGTGACGCCTAGGCTATAGTTCCAGGGTCACGTGAGGTTTTTTTTTTAAAAAACCCGCGGTATCGAAGAGTTTGTCATCTTTCATGTTCATCAGTAGAAACAAAGTGTTTTTTAGAAGTTGCAGTTAGTAGTGGTAGTGACATGTGCGTTCATGGATGTATGTGTTTTCTTTCAGCTTGCAGATTTACAGACAACTGTTTGAAATAAAAATTCAACATGGTTAGAGTGTTACAAGATCTATGTGTTCAAGTTTAGACACAAGATTTGCGATGTGTAATTTTTTCAGAGCTTCGTGTGGGTGGTGGAGTATGTCGCAAATCTTGTTTACTTTCATGTTTGCTGGGCCAATGGCCAATCTTAGTCTAGGGTGTCCATTCTTCCATAGGTGGACATTATCTATGTCTTATAATTTGGTTTCCGGTTCCTGCCTCTAGATCATAATAGAACAGTCCATTACCCATAATACCCTGGCTATTTCGCGGTTGTCAGGGGCAACCACATCGTATTTAAGCAAGGGGGCCAGCATGGAAAAATCAGAAAGCCTTCGGGCCAGTCAACTGGCTGGTCCTCTTCAACCCCTGCTAGGTTTCCTAGTTAGGGGATTTTGGCTTTTAGGCCTTTAGTAGGCCCAATTTTGGTTAGGCTCTTTTCCCCCGACCGAAACTAAGCCTTTTTATTAACCCTAACTTAACCCCAAAGTTCCCAACCCTTTCCCCAGTCTTTTGTTCAGTCTAATTAGGTATCTCTCCCACAGTTAGTTATTTTTGGTCAAAGCGTATGCCCCTAATCTGCTTCTCCCTCCCCATGAGCAACAACTGGGCACGGTCCAACCGCGTATTTGCCCGGCATTTCACGTTTAGTGGATTATCGCCTAGCTGAACGAACTTTTACGAGCCTTTGTAGGGTTTGGTCATGGTAGCGTACGTTCTTGAATACTTGAATTTAATAAATCGCGTAGACATTGAGTTTTGGTTCGCGGTGCTATGGTTAGATCGCAGGTGGACCAATCATCGCCGCGAAAACAGGCTTCACTCGCTAGTGTGCGACAATGACATTTCTTCCTCCATGACGATGACGCCTTGTCTCCAGGCATGCACCTCGCACAAGACGTGCTGGTTAATCGTGGCCCGTGGCTGTGTCATATCTCTTTAAGTATAGTATCTCTGGTTTAACTGGCTTCAAGACTAACATATGGCTTCTTATTCTACTGGTCACGTTCATTTCATAGAGAGCAGGTGGTTTAACCCAAGCTTCGAATTATTAAAACGACGTTCAAGAGCCGTACGCCGGGTTACTTGGTGCACCTTGCGTTCAGCAGGCCATACCGTATCCGCTGTTCCGTTGACCCTCCCTCTGAATCTTAGCATAGAGATATTGTCAATAGTCGGTCCATTTATATATCGGCGCACAAAGTTCGCTGATATAGGCTATATACATCCGCCCGCAACGATGGAAGATATGTAAATAAGGACGAATTGTATGTATATCAAAAAAATATTTACATATAAAACTCCGATATATATATATATGCCACAGCACCAGCTTATATATAAATCAGACGCGCTAAAGCATATTATTTATAAAAGAAAGACGAGTGTACAAAATTATTTGTAAATTGGAGTCACTATTTACAAATAATTAGTATCTAATATACGGAGATTTATAAATGTGTTGCTTTGATATGCCGTTTTATATATTATTGTGAAAATATATAAATGTTTAGTTGATGGAGTCCGATTTATATATTAGGGAAACAACAGTTCAAATATTTGTAAATCAAAGCAGAAGTTCCGTAAATGCGACAAAAAAATGTAGTAGTTTTCAACTTTACATATGGCGTTCCATACATGACAGCATCACACGTTACAATCACGTTCTTTGTTACTTTCTCTACAAATTCGCCGCATCGTCAAGAACTCCCATGCATTCAATGCTTCACTTATGGTGGCTGACTCCACAACTCATGTGCCGGGTTCACGCTTGACCTTGCCTGCTCCTCTGCATTCAAGAAGAGAAGGGCCTGGAAATGCACTTGTGCTCATGTCGACTGGAGCATGTCAAATAGTACAACAATTGAATTCTTCAACTCAACATTCTCATGCACAGATGAGTGCTGCAGACTAAGACAAGACTTTTAAAATAATTGCAGATGTACACCTATTTCCGTCCCCGTCTGGCGCCTCCCCCTCATTTTCGCTGAATTTTATTTTCTGCGGCTCTTTAGTCGCATCCTCTACGATTTTTTTCTGTGGCTCTTCAGCCACATCTTCTGTGTTTATTTTCTGTGGCTCTTTAGCCGCATTTTCTGCGAATTTTCTCTGCAAGCACTTGCACTTGCTCTCGACATGACGCAAGTGCTTCAAGTCATGGCGAGAGCACTAAACACTAAAAAATTTACTGAAGCATGAAACAATTAAAGCCGCAGTCCTACATTTCACACAAGAAAATGAACCTGAGTCATACCGACTTCGCATTGGTAAATTCAAGTGGTCCTGGCTGTGCCAAGGAGGGCTCGGCACCGTTTTATTAACCAATGCGAAATCGGGTCGGTATTTTGAGAGCCGGCCCGGCACGGCCAAGACCGCTTTATTAACCAACGCGAAATCAAATTAGGGTCGGAGCCGGCCAGCGCCGCTTAAATCAGAATGGTTTATGAATGGTGCTGCAGTGTAGCGGCAGAAAGTGTAACGTGTCAAGTACCACAAACCGACACGTGGCGGTTCAGTAAATCGTAATCAGCGAGCCGTGGAATTAACCAACGCGAAAGCGGGTCGGCCGGACCAGCACTGGCCCCGATTGGCACTGGCCGGCCCGCCCCAGTCCGGCCTGGCCGCTTGAATTTACCAATGCGAAATCGGTATCAGACACAACGGCACGACAGTAGAAATCCAGCTACCGGCACCTGCCAAAGCAGGCTGGAAGCGGAATTTCCTTCTAGGCTCTTCATCACTTATCTCTGTTTGGTGCTTTTTTTAAACTTGAATAATAGGTAACAGCGTCACGACAACACGAAATACCCCGACCGTGTTATCTCACTCGTCTTTAATCCTTGCCTTTCGAAAAATTGAATGTCTGTGGCGCGTATTAAACAACTGATCGATCCACGCCTTCAATGTTTGAACACGCACTATGTCTTAAGAAATCATTCCTTTTAAGTCAGAAACCACACGTTTTCTAGTGAGAGATAGTCTGTAATCGCAACGTAAAAGTCTTATTGAAACCATACACTTTTTTTTTTAACAATACGTCTATTACGAAGCACGTGGAACAACATTTTCTAGATAGAAAAGGTTATCTTGCCTCAGTGAGGGCACATTAAACGGTTACACAAATAAGAATGCTAACCCATTTCCGTAGCCTGTGGGTCTTGAATTTCAGTACGGCCGCCGAGCGGTTGGGTTTCAGCCTGGGCACACAAAGGTCGTGAGTTCAGTTCAGTTCAGTTCAACGGAAATATGTGCGTTAAGATTGCACTGCGTTATTTTTTGTGTGGGGTTATTTCCAATTTAAAATAGTAAAAATGGTAAGCAGTTCAATTAGTAACTGTCACTATCACTGCTATTACATCAACCGTGTGTTGATTTTTTTTTAAGGAGCACGAACCCAAACTGGGTTATCAACCCCACGACGACACCAATGACATACGGCCACTTACGGTCCCTCACTTGCGTGTTGAGTGCCACCATCTTGATGGTGGCCATCGCCATTTCCATCTTTTACGAGACATAGCACGTTAATTGGGCGATAAATCTGTCCTCCTGTCCGGGATTTTAAAATTTTTGCAGGAGGTACAGATGTGTGACAAGGTCTGCATTTGTGGTTTGTTTAACATCTCTGTAATGCGTGACGAAGAGGCAACCCGGATTACTGCACTGTGACTGAGGTTGGCGCTAATGACCTCGTTGTCGACACGCCATTAAGCCTCAATCCCACCACCCACGACGATAATGGGGACATTTTAGCTGTCAAAATCCAAGCGGAAAACCCGGGGTCTTTGACATGCGACAATCGATACAAGCACGTGGCACCACATGATCTAGCTAGTAGTTGGACACACACACACACACATTTTCTAATGAAAATTAATCAGGTGTAAATACTTGTAACGTAATATTATGTTAGCTCCATTGGATTTTTCGTTTATTACAAATCATCTTTACTACTTAGTTGAGGCTCATTGGGGCTCATTAAGTAAAGGTAGCCTATATTAAAACAAAGTGTTTGGGAGTAAATGAACATGGCAATGGTGGCTGAAGGGTGGCAGAACTCCGCCTAGCTGCTAGAGATAAGTCGACCTAATGTTGTGGTTTGGTCACTGATAATGAACATTAATTAATAGTCTTGGCGAAATTTTGGCGTCAAACCAAAGATTGAACGACTAGAGAGAAGATGGACCACTATAAGTTCTGGACGGTTTGTTTCTCGGAGAATACACTGTATTCGCCCGGTGGTGTGATGTCATATTACCCATTTCCGTTCATCGAGTTTTCGTTTCCGAAAAGGAGTTTCCGTTTCCGTTTTAGCTGAAAGACGTGACTAGTGAATTTGCACACAACATAGTTATGTTGTTAGCCGTTGCGTCACACAAAACTCATTAAAAAAACGACGAGAAAGAGTAATAACTTTAGTAAAAAAGCAAACTATAATAAACGGAAATTAGTTTTTTTTTTTGTGAATTTCCGTTTATGGAGCAAGCCAACAGTCCCATTTTATAGGCGCGCTTCCTTGCAGTTCTTTGATTGACTGCAATTGTCGTTTTCACTTCTTCCGGTGAAAAAATGACCGCCTCATTCCCGTAACATGGCCGCCTCCTTCCTGCAACATGGCTGCCTCCTTCGCTCAATCCCAGGCCTGAACCGGAAGTAACCTGAAAAAAAAGGCTTATTGGTGCTTCTTGTCCTACCAAATATCGTTCTTCCGAGCTATCCAAGGCCAAGCTATCCGGGAAAGTACACTGACGTCAAGCTCCCTGAACAGGAATGATAAACTCTGAAGAAGTGTACCTAATGAATTACAGCAACATTGAATATCAATGTCAAAATTATTGTAACAAGCTCAAGGCCTATCGACTATCGCCACTGACTATAGCGTTACTTCCCCGCTTTCAGTTCCTCTTGTCTAGCAGTCAAGTCCTTTAAGGTCCATAAGGTCCAAAATGGCTACTTCGGCTTTTATTAACTTGTAAACTTGATTAACTGCTCCTTGGCCAAGACATAGGATACCCTACATTAAACCTAACGGCAAAGTCGGCCTTCTTACGTGTATTAATGTGAGCATTAAAAATCAGATTCCAAATACTGAACCACTTTGATTGAACTCGACCAACTTCGATTATATTATTTCGGAATGCAATTACCTTCGTATCCTGTCCCAGTTCGTGGGGTTGACGGGTGGAAAATCACCTTATCACTCAAACTGTCGCTACAGTTGGTGCATCAAGGCCAAAGACCCAGCAAGAAAAATTCGTCGGACGCGCCTCAAGTATAATGTGAGAGATGGTATGAGATGTAAGAAAGTATTGTGCATATTCCTTCGATTCCTGCCAAGGTCAGAGTTTTCCCTGTTTGAATTTTATTTTCCTTACTAGACTTCTTGCTGCTTCTAAGATATCGTGTGGGAAAGAAAGCCAGGTGGTTAGCATGACCGTCTTGTGTGCCAGAGGTCCCGGGTTCGAGTCTGATCTCAACCAACCCCGGCATTTCCGGGAAGAGAAGGACCCTGTTATGTCTCGCGTTCATGTCGATTGTGGGATGTAAAAGAATCTGGGAATTTCCGATGGGATTTACCTAGAAAAATTGAACCGCTCTCCTTCTGGCGCCATGGCTAAGGCTGGGTGCGCGTCAAAAGCTTCTAAGATGTCCTTCTTTCTGCTTCTAAGAAGTCTACTAAAGTTCATAATTCAGCCAAGTAAGGTCAACTAAGGACAAAACTGATTCTGTTCAGATTCAAACTAAGGTTCAAATCAAAGGTCCCGGGTTCGAGCATAACCTCGCCACCCTTTTTTGAGAAGAGAAGGGGTCCTGTGATGACTCGTTCTCATGTCGACTATGGCATGAAAAAAAAAAACAATCAGTTTTTTTTTTTCAAATTGAAATAACTTTTCAAAACTGTCTCTCTCTCTCCTTCTTTTCTTAGATGACGTAAGACCGAATGACATAATTTTTTAATACGTTCTGTTTTATATAGCGCGGTATTATTAAGTTTTTGAGTTGCTAACAAAGCAATATCTTCAAGGTAACATATTCCACCTTTCAAATGCAGCATCTAGCCTAATAATGTAGCTAACCCTGTGCATTCAGGAAAAGAAGGGTCCGGAAACAAGGTCGTGGTCATGTCGAATGTGGCGTGTAAACCATCCTAGTTTTTTTCTACAATAACTAGCTGAAAACCCGTCAAAAATGACGGGTCCTAGGTTTAACGGATTGAATTGACGAAGTAAGCAGCTTTCCCACCGTTACTTTCTTTGGGAGCGTTACTTTGCTGGCTTTCAACTTGGGGACCGTTACTTTGGTTGGCATCGCTTGCGTCCGTGGTTTCCTCGTACGACTGATTGCATAGATCGTTGTAATCACGGATTTGTTTAAGTTATGTCGTGAGATTCTTATTTTCGCTCCCTTGAATCTGCAACCGACGTCTCATAATAGATTGAAGATCATTATTGACTTTTCGCAACACATTATTTTCATTGCGTAATTGCCCATTTTCAATCGCGAGGGACCCTGAATTTGAAGGCGCAATGCTTGGCCGCTGCACAACTCACCATTTTCCAATTTCTCGTGCCGGCTTCATGTTCAATTTGAACGGATGACCAGTGAAACGACGTATAATCTGTGGGTGAACCTTGGAAATTGTTCGGGGACAATTTCCAAGTTTCACCCACGATTTGGCGACATTTCTTCTATTGACGCAAAGCGATCAAATGGCATTGGCGTACCGTAAACGTTGTGTAGAAGACGTAATATTTCGTTTTTACTGATTGTTGCAGGGCATCGGCGACCCCGTGTGAGAAACTGCTGCGAGGTGCGACGTACGTCGCAGAAAATTCCGGGCGGCCGCAGAAAATACTCGCGGTCAAATTTTTTTACCGTAAGCCACACTTTTTTAGATATACGCGGAAACAACGAAAATTTCGCTAAATACCGATTTTGACGTTCAAATACATCATTTTAACCCTTTTTTCGCCAGCTTTCCAATGGTGCAAACCACAAGTCACTAGATCCACCCGTTCTGAAGTTATTTATAAAAAAAAACATTAAAATTACATTTTTAAGAAAATGGGTCTTGCAAATGCATAAGAAAAAACTGCTGCTCGCTGGTAATTTTAGGACTGATATATAGTTATACCATAAAGTGCTTGTCTGTTGAGTAATTAAAATATCAACATTTTCACGTATTTAGATTTTTACATCTTTACAAGCATTGAGCAGAAAATGTTTGGCTGCGTGCACTTTTTTTCGAGGAGGACCAGAAAACTGGCCGTAGGGGAAAAAGCTTTGTAGCTTACTACAATTTTTTTAATTTTTATTTAATATTTTTATGAGGCTACGTTTTTTTTCTAAATACATCAGTAGCAGAAAGTGTATTAGTTGCCATGTATGGTACTTATTTCTATAAGCATTAAAAAAAAATGTTACTGTGGATGATGTAATGGGGGGGGGGAGGGGGAATTATAGAAAGGTTTTTACTGATTTTGGTGCTTTGCCATGGTTAAAGAAAATTTAAAATTGTCACTTCAAAGCGTTTGTTTCCTTCAAAAATTCCAACACCGGAAAAATTATCCCTGCAGAAAAATGTTTAAGTTACAAAGCTGCGTCGCAGAAAGCTGTGGAACTTTACGACAGTGGGATCGGCGATACTCTTCACATTGCCACCCGCTCGCCCCTTTTCGTGAACTTGAGCTTGAACTTTATTACTCGAGTTTCTACTGACCACAACGTCATGCACTCGGACTACTTATTGCTAGCTTACCCAAACATCCAGTGTGCCACACGTTTGCATGACAGTAAAGTGATACCGGGAAACTCATCAATGTGCAAATCTACTTGTTGCACGGCAAAAGGCTAAAACGTCACGCAGGACTTTCCCGTCCAAAACACGAGGGGGAATACCCAACGCCCGCCGGATTTCTCCGTCAACACTGAGCAAGGGGAGGAGACGAAACGACGCCCAAAGCCTACAGTCAAACAACAAATGCTCTACCGATTCCATGTCCAATCCGCAGCTGCAAACCGGGGAGGAAGCGCACCACCCCAGACGATGGGCACGCTCACGTAGCAACGAATGACCCGTCCGGAGACGTGACAAAATGCAGGCATCCCTGCAAGGCAGCTACACCAAAAAACGCAGGTGGGGAGACCGTCGAATGAATGGCAAAAAGCTGCCTGTCAGTCTGGGCGGTCGTCCACTCCTTCCGCCACTCTTTGCTACCGTCCCAAGAATGAACTCGCTCGCCCTCTTTCATTGCTACCGTGTGGTAGGCGGCCCGTGTGGCGGTGTTGCTGTTGCTGCCATAACAAGAATTTATAGGGTTGGGGAAGAGAATTTGTGACTGCGACCCATACTGAAACGTCTTGGATACATTCGTATTAGTTCAGTCCTAGTTTATAGAGGGCGCCATGTGTTTTATGTGGGGATTTCTACTCAGTTTTTAGCCTAAAATTAAACTAGACTAAACGAAACTAGCTTGTATTTAATTATTATCTACCCTAGCTTAGTTGTAATTTAGTTTACTTTAATTTTGGCCTGAAAAATGAGCGAAAATAAACAGATTGGACACGTGGCGCCCTCTGAAAACTCAGACTGAACTATAGGGACGAATGTAACGTGTTTCAATATGGACTTTTTAGAGTTGCAAATTCTCCTCCCAAACCCTATAAATTTTTGATGATAATGTTTATAATTATATATATGCTATTGCCACTCTCCGTTCGATTGTTGAAAAGGGCGTTAATTTGAAAATTCCTTTTTTTTTTGGTTGTTTTAAATTACTAGGTGACGTCCGTACGTGTCTTGACGTTCTTTTAGCTAATCAGGAAACGGAAAGTTAAACATTAAACAGGCTCGGTTTCTACACATGCAGGCAGCGGAAATATGTTTGAATTTGCATTTACTGATTTCTTTTTCTTTTCGTTAACCTCTTTCCGAGCTTGTGAACTTGAAAAAGATTTATTATATTTTTTTTAGGGTTGCTGCTGCGTTTAATTCCTTTACATAAAAAGTCCTTTTTGTGTTGATTTGTCGGTGTATTAAACCAGCTGCAATTTTCGGCGATGGCGTGCGCGTGCCGCGTCTGATGAAACGCCCACGTAATAATTAAAAGAGTAATTGTGAACTCATTACATTATGCGTCACAATTAGCACGGCGTACCAAGTTGGATTGCTTCCCACTGGTTGGCTTCACCAAAGGTCGTGGCGTCTGAAGGAGAAGCCGTTCCAATGCGTTGGGGCAGCCAGCGACCGAAATAGATGTTCTTTCGAAGCAATCGCGTAACAAAACAAGAAAAAAAAATCTTTCACCCAGATTTGCTATTAAACTAAAGACGAAGTAGGAAATGTTTGGTGAATAAATTGGTCATGTGTAAATGCTGTGCTAGGATGTATGCTAAAACTAACGCTTGCTATTCAAAGAAAAAAAGCTGTTAACCAATAATAAATAACAAAAAACTGTAACGAATGACTATATAGTAATTTTTTTTTAATGACAGGTCTAATCTTTAATTCATGTAAAATGCCACAAGTTTCATTTAAGAAATATAAATCCAATATAATCTAGAAACACACTAGTGTGTCGCGTCCAAGTTAGGCAACACACACCACATCAGTTCAATTATTAAGGTTGTAAACCATTGTAGCGCGACGCCATAGCCCAACTATGCTTCAGGATATTAGACAATGGCGGTATGGCATCGCGCTACACTGGTTTACAACCTTGACAATTGAATTGATGTGATCTTTGTTGCCTAACTTGGCGCATAGTTTGGCGCATTTCAGGTACTTGGGGTAAAATAATAATGCCTAAGCTTAAGTTAAAAGCTTAAATTAAGTTAAAACAGAGAGCAATGACCCACCTGACAAAAATTAACTTGTGTAGGAATGTAAGCTAAGTGGCTTTCAATGCAAAATTCGACCCTCAGTAACGTTGCAAATGTGTTACTATAGTTTCTAGTTTTTTCTGCTTCTGGTCCGCTCATCCCCATGTTAATTCCCATAGGGTGATTATTCACCGAAACCGAGATAGCGGGAAGGCTTCCAGCTATGAAATTTGACGAAGTACTCCGGTACGATACGAACTGCATACCTTTTGTGGTTTACAGCCTGGGGGATGTACCAGGAATGGCGTGGGAGGGCGCGTAAGTACGAAAGTATTGTTATAACCATTGTTAGTATTGTCGGCATCATCTCTGATTGGACCAAGGTCAAAGGATTTTAGCGAGCGTTAACCGCACCCGGTCATCTGCCCGACGAAGCCCTAAGGCCCTATGTCTGCAACACCCGGAATGGATTCTCAGGAGGTCACCCACCCAAGTACCAATCTCTCTGATTGGACGGCCAAACTTCGGACAATAACAACGTGTAAACTGACGCGCGTATCTAGACTCACACTAGTGTGTCGTCGCAAATCTAAACTTTGCCAAAGAAAATGTGTATATGTCCAATTCACGAAAAACAAACAAAGTGACAAAATAAAGCCACAACCTGGTAAAGAGGCCACCAAGTTAAGAATGGTTCGGCCTCAGAAAGGAGTGATGTGAACTAAATAAATAAAAATAATAATAATAATAAAAAAAAACTGATAAAGAAGCGACTAAGTTGAGAATGGTTCGGCCTCTCAAAAGAGTGAAATATGAAATTAAAATATTAGAAATATAACCACCCAGGCTATTGTTGATGTGGCACTTTATTACACATCTGCAGGCTGGTTGAGTTGAGTCTAATACATAATTTTAAAAATGAAGTGATATCATATCAAAAACCAAACTTGGTGGACCCCCAAGTTCCGAATGATTCGGCCCTTCAAAGGAGTGATATCAACACACCTAAACATTCGCCAAGTTAATCGCACCGAATAATACTTTGGACGTTAAATGAAAACTAGAACATTGCTACCGAAAGTAGCTATGTTCTAGTTTTCATTTAACCTTCGAAATATTAGTCGGTGCGATTAACTTGGCGAATGTTTTGGTGTGTTGATATCACTCCTTTGAAGGGCCGAATCATTCGGAACTTGGCGGTCCTTTTTACCAGTTTTGGTTTTTGATATGATCAGTTCTTACACCTTACTTAGAACTTAGCCTAATACGGTATATTACTTTGAGGTTTCTCACGCTGCCTGCCGTGGACACAAGGATGCGTTTATGCAACAAGACCTTCTCGCTCGCCGAACGCTATTTGCTAGTCAACCGTTATTTATTTAAGATTAATATCAAGGTAAAACATAACAAATTAAATGTATTATAAATAGCAACACCAACAAAGAACAAAGTGCAACAAAATTTTAAACAGTGCTACAACATTGTTGTCATTTCAAAATTTTCAAAATTTGCTGTTCTCTACGAAGAACAGCTTCTAGAAGTGATCAAACGTCGGTAGAATAAATAGATTCTCGCAGCGAGAATTCAAATTCCAACATGGCGTCCATTTGTTGGTTATCGAATAGAAAACAAACCATCGAAATCTGGTATTCAGAAATCTGTCCGCAGTCTTGTACTGTAATAAAAATTGTTTATTGCTTGTTGTCGTAAATGGGGGCTGTCATGCCGCATGATCGTACGTCGCGTCGCGAGGCACGAGGAGAAGTTCTACGTCCGCGTTGTTGCCTTGCTTACTTTCGAAAGCCGCATGCTGCGGTAAAGACGAGAAGCAGCAGCACATTTATTAACAAAGTAAAAGCTATTGAGGGAGAAAACTGTCACTGCGTAATTATGTCATTGTATAATTGTCATGTTTTCTCGTTCTGGAAACTAAGGGTACGTTCACGCATTGACTTGCTTTTGTTTTCTCGTAGCTAGAATATAATCGCTACGGCAAAGATGTCGTTGCCATGGTAACAACCCTACCTGGATTAGCTAAATCCGACATTTTGAAGAGTAAATGCTTGCTATGTATAATCCGTGACAATAAAATAAAGAATTCCTCCTGACGAAACAATTTTTCCAGTTGCTTCTGAACTCACATATCTACTGTTTTCGTTGCGAGCTGGCAGAGCTAAAACCACCGCCATGTTGGAATTTCAGATGATTTCTAGCTTCCAGCTACGAGAAGGAGACGGCGAGTCGTTGCGCAAGCCCGCCGTAATCGTACATAAATACCGGTTGACTAGCAAACAGCGTTCAAGCGAGCGAGGAGGTCTCATCGCATAAACGCGCCCTAAAGGCTCGTTTACGCAACGACAGTTTTCTCGCTCACTAGCTTTTATTTGATCAATACTAAATCTGATGGCTGCTTCTCACCTTTACTGGAGTAGGCGGCTTTCGAGTTGTCTATGCGTATTAGTAACCATGGCAACGACGCAGACGCAAATCATCTCATCGTGCCTCGTGACACGGCGTACGATGCTTGCAACATTTGAGCGTCGATTTATGACAACAAGGAAACAATTTTTACAGCAGTATAAGACGACGGACTGTTTTTTGTATGCCGGCATTCGATGGTTTTGCCTTCGATTCGATAGCCACGAAATGGACGCCATGTTGGATTTTGAATTCTCGCTGCGAGAAGCTATTTATTCTACCGACGTCTGATCACTGCTAAAAGCTGTACATTGCGGAAGAAGAGCAAATTTTGGAAATGGCGTGAAATGACTACAATCTTGTAGCAATGTTTAAAATACTGTAGCACTTTGTTCTTTATCCGTGTTGTTATTTATAATACATACAATTTGTTATCTATTACCGCATTCATTTAGTAACAACGGGAAACTAAACATAAATAAATAACGGTTGACTAGCAAATAGCATTGCTAACGTCAGAAGGCGAGAAGGAGGGACAATGCCAATCGGAAGTTCCTAGGGTCTTTTACATGCCACATCGACACGAGCACGAAAATGGTTGGGGGTGGTTGCTGGCAGGATCGAACCCGGAGCACATGAAATAACCGGTCTAACCATAAGGGCCACCTTGCCTCACGCCACACAATACTATAGAAGAAGAAAAAAAAAAAAAAAGTCGATTCGCCACTCAAGCACCATTGTAAAACAAAAATGCGATTGAAATTGGAAACTGTAAACCCTCCATTGTGTTTTATAGTAGGGTATACATTTTTTATTTGTTCTTAAGCCCACACACTTTACGCTTAAGGTTTTGTGTGTATAATAAGGCTGGGCGCCACCATCACAAATTGACAGCACAGAACGAGTCAGGCATACAGAAGGCAGATAAGTAATAGTGCTAAGTCGAGTAGCAGTAGTGCCATTGTAGCTATGCATACAAGAATATTTAATGAACTGCTTAATCAGCTGTAATAATTATTAATGCACACTATTTTTTTTTCTTTAAGACACTTATTGTCCAGCACACTAAGTTTTACTGGACCAGTACACAAGCTTTACTGGACCAGTACAAGATTATTACTGGTTCCGTAAGAAAAGCCTTCTGGTCCTGTACACCTTTGCTACTGGGGACCAGTAAGAGTTGTTACTGGTCCAGGAAGAAGATTCTACAGAACCAGTAACAATTTCTATAAGGACCATTAAGAAGATCCTACTGGTTTAGCACATAGTTGTTACTGGAACCACGTAACAATTTTCTACTGGTCCTGTACACCGTAGATGGTTACTGGACTAGTAATCATTGCATACTGGTCCAGTAAGAAGTGCCTACTGGTCTTAGTTACAGGACTACCCGACTGGTCCAGTATTCTATAAACCAATATGTAGTCCTGGTTCAATAGATAAATTCACTGTTGGTCCTGTAAATATTTTCCAGTAGGCTTTCCACTCGGGTTAAGTTTATTAATTTGTTTGTTTTTCATTAATTCAGCCAGTATTTTGTTAAAGTAGCTTTTAAAAAATGTAAAGTTGAAAATCCAGTTTTACAGGGATTTTTGTTTGGGAAGGGGGGGGTGTAAGGTATAGGTATAGGTTTCCATAAGTATATTTACGTCTGTCTTTGTCGAGAAGTCCATCGAACGCTCGTTATTTAGAAATGTGGAAAGCAACAATTCTTCATTCGTGCAGTTGATGGCATGCTGCATCCACTTGGCACCTTCGGGACGAGAAGGGCCCTGATGTGTTTTGCGCTCATGTCGAAATGTGGCATGTCAGAGATCCTTGGTTTTCCGCTTGGATTTCCCCAGCTAAATTGCCCCTCCCGTCGTCTACAGTGAAGCAGATAACCTGTTTGGGTTCGGCTGCCGTAAAGTAAAAAAAACAACTCACGACTCCGTGTTCATTGATATAAGAAAAATACATTGTTCATCGTTGTATTATTGAAGGCGTAATTCTGATCATAAAATAGTTTTAAAACTGATTACACGGTTAAACTATAGCTATCTTCAAAGTTTCAGCATCATACACCACATAAAAGAATTTATTTCTTTGAAATAACTAGTTAGTTACTAGCTATTTCGTTAATAGCTAGCTAGTAACTAGGCAAATATCATTGTTCTCGCCATCTTTTTTTTTCAACGCGAAAATTAACAGCGTCACTATAGTGACTTTTATGTTAAGAAAGAATGGAAATTAACCAACAGCGAAAATTATAGG
This sequence comes from Lithobius niger, assembly GCA_023313725.1. Lineage (NCBI taxonomy): Eukaryota > Metazoa > Arthropoda > Chilopoda > Lithobiomorpha > Lithobiidae > Lithobius > Lithobius niger. The sequence goes on from JAHWFP010254686.1 coordinate 67,980, forward strand.
CTACACTAGAAATAACGTAGTTCAGTAAGCCACCTTTATGCACTTACGTTTCCTCGGAGTGGCATGACTCGGATTCGAACCGGCTACCCAGTTCGCCCCGAGATCACTTGCATAGCGCCTTACAGCGATTTATGTCTATTTATTTCTCCTTTATTGAGCCTTATGCGTGTACGATTTGTCTTCCCTCTCCATTGTCTATGGCCAAGCAAATTTCGGTCGAATGGAGTCCTGGTCACGGTTGTGACCTTAACAACGGGTTCAGTGAGTTATCTTTATGCCAGTGGAGGATGTGGCCATAGTGATTAAGGCGCTATGCAAGTGATCTGGGGACGAACTGGGTAGCCGGTTCGAATCCGGGTCATGCCACTCCGACGAAACGTAAGTGCATAAAGATGGCTTACTGAACTACGTCATTTCTGGTGTATAATTTTCGCTATTGGCTAATTTCCAATTTTCCTTCATATTATTTTCAGCGATTTATGTCTATTTATTTCGACTTTTATGTTGCCAGGCGACCAAAGTCTCCCGTTCAAACGAAATTCTGCATTTTCTGTTTCATTGTTATTTATCCTCAGATGCCGGAAAACAACCAAGCTGCCTTAGCTGGTAAAGACAAAAGTGTCTAGCGACGAACAGACGCCATTGCCCGACACACAGACATTCCCCGTTTCCGCCCTCTCCCCACTCCCAGTCTATCGCTTTGGCTTGAATGATCCGTATCGAATAGGGGGGGGGGGGGAGTGCTTCGTGCATGACGTCATTTAAGACTTGCCACTCAGATGACCGCGCAGAGCAGATTGTTAGTCGAGGCGACTATGTGCCAATTTCAACTGTTCGCTGGCAAAAGAATTAACCCGCTCATCCGTTTTCATTGTTTCACTGAATACGGCGGATTTTAATGTAATCGTTGAATCTTGGCGGGCGACACTCTAGCGTGTACCTTAGCTCTACACTGCGAATGCTTTGGACCCAAACACTTTTAACTCGAAGTGTATAATTCGTAACGGGCTGATTATTATTGCTAATGCTACAACCGAAACGCTGTAACTATTGTGCGTTCTTCAAAATTTATACTATACAGAGTGTCCCAAAAGTCCCAGAACACGCTCAAAACTTTTTAAGGAGTTGAAAGAAAAAAGTGAAACTCTGGCAATATCAGTTCAGTTAAAGGATCTTCTTTTTCGTACAACCGGTATTA